>CAWTZC010000209.1:0-270149 GCA_963919715.1 Microtus obscurus | reverse complement strand
ACATCACAAAACAATACCTTTCCTGCAACAGTTCTCCACACTAGCTCCGACATCACAAAACAATACCTTCCTGCAACAGTTCTACACACTAGCTCCACATCACAAAACTATACCTTACTGCAACATTTTCTCCACACTAGCTCCACATCACAAAAAAATACCTTCCTGGCAACACTTCTCCACACTAGCTCCACCTCACAAAACAATACCTTTCTGCAACAGTTCTCCACACTAGCTCCGAATCACAAAACTATACCTTCCAGCAACAGTTCTTCACACTAGCTCCGAATCACAAAACTATACCTTCCAGCAACAGTTCTACACACTAGCTCCACATCACAAAACTATACCTTACTGCAACCGTTCTCCACACAAGCTCCACTTCACAAAACAATACCTTCCTGCAAACAGTTCTCCCACACTACCTCCACATCACAAAACAATGACCTTTCTGCAACTGTTCCCCACACTGGCTACCGCATCACAAAATAATACCTTCCTGCAACAGTTCTCCACACTGGCTCCAATCACAAAACTATACCTAATTGCAACAGTTCTCCACACTAGCTCCACATCACAAAACAATACTTTCCTGCAACATTTCTACACACTAGCTCCACATCACAAAACTATACCTTCCTGCAACAGTTCTCCACACTAGCTCCACATCACAAAACAATACTTTCTCTGCAACATTTCTACACAGTAGCTCCACATCACAAAACTATACCTTCCTGCAACAGTTCTCCACACTAGCTGCACATCACAAAACAATAACTTTCTGCAACAGTTCTCCACACTAGCTCCACATCACAAAACTATACCTTCCAGCAACAGTCCTCCACACTGGCTCCAAATCACAAAACAATACCTTCCGCAACAGTTCTTCACACTAGCTCCGCATCACAAAACTATACCTTACTGCAACATTTCTCCACACTAGCTCCACCTCACAAAACAATACCTTCCTGCAAACGGTTCTCTACACTAGCTCCACGTATCACAAAACAATACCTTTCTGCAACATTTCTACACAGTAGCTCCACATCACAAAACAATACCTTTATGCAACTGTTCTCCACACTGACTATGTCACAAAATAATACCTTCCTGCAACAGTTCTACACACTGGCTCCAAATCACAAAACTATACCCTAATTGCAACAGTTCCCCACACTAGCTCCACATCACAAAACTATATCTTCCTGCAACAGTTCTCCACACTAGCTCCACATCACAAAACTATACCTTCCTGCAACATTTCTCCACACTAGCTCCACATCACAAAACAATACCTTCCTGCAACAGTTCTCCACACTAGCTCCACCTCACAAAACAATACCTTCCTGCAACAGTTCTCCACACTAGCTCCACCTCACAAAACAATACCTTTCTGCAACAGTTCTCTACACTAGCTCCACATCACAAAATAATACGTTCCTGCAACAGTTCTCCACACTGGCTCCGAATCACAAAACTATACCTTCCAGCAACAGTTCTTCACACTAGCTCCGAATCACAAAACAATACCTTCCTGCAACTGTTCTGCACAGTAACTCCACATCACAAAATAATACCTTCCTGCAACATTTCTACACACTAGCTCCACATCACAAAATCTATACCTTATTGCAACAGTTCTTCACACTAGCTACTGTTCACAAAATACTACCTTCCTGCAACAGTTCTACACACTAGCTCCAACATCACAAAATTATACCCTAATTCTGCAACATTTTCCACACTAGCAATCCACATCACAAAACAATACCTTTCTGCAACAGTTCTCCACACTGGCTCCGAATCACAAAACTATACCTTCCTGCAAAAGTTCTTCACACTGGCTCCGAATCACAAAACTATACACTTCCTGCAACATTTCTCACACACTAGCTCCACCTCACAAAACAATACCTTCCTGCAACATTTCTACACACTAGCTCCAACATCACAAAACAATACCTTTCTGCAACAGTTCTCTACACTAGCTCGACATCACAAAATAAATACTTTCTGCAACAGTTCTCTACACTAGCTCCACATCACAAAACAATACCTTCCTGCAACAGTTCTCCACACTAGCTCCACATCACAAAACTATACCTTCCTGCAACAGTTCTTCACACTAGCTCCAAATCACAAAACTATACCTTCCTGCAACAGTTCTCCACACTAGCTCCACCTCACAAAACAATACCTTCCTGCAACAGTTCTCCACACTAGCTCCACATCACAAAACAATACCTTCCTGCAAACAGTTCCACACAATGGCTCCACCTCACAAAACTATACCTTTCTGCAACAGTTCTCCACACTGGCTCCGACATCACAAAACATACCTTCCTGCAAAAGTTCTCCACACTGGCTTCGAATCACAAAACTATACCTTCCTGCAACAGTTCTCCACACTAGCTCCACATCACAAAACTATACCTCCCTGCAACAGTTCTCCACACTAGCTCCACCTCACAAAACAATAACTTTCTGCAACAGTTCTCTACACTAGCTCCACATCACAAAACTAATACCATTCCTGCAACAGTTCTCCACACTGGCTCCGAATCACAAAACTATACCTTCCAGAAACATTTCTCCACACATAGCTCCGAATCACAAAACTATACTTTCCTGCAACATTTCTCCACACTAGCTCCACATCACAAAACTATACCTTTCTGCAACAGTTCTCCACACTACCTCCACCTCACAAAAACAATACCTTTCTGCAACAATTCTCCACACTCGCTCCGCATCACAAAACAATACCTTCCTGCAACACTTCTACACATAGCTCCACATCACAAAACTATACCTTTCTACAACGGTTCTCCACACTGGCTCTGCATCACAAAAAAGTACCTTCCAGCAACAGTTCTTCACACTAGCTCCAAATCACAAAACTATACCTTCCATGCAACAGTTCTTCACACTAGCTCCACATCACAAAACTATACCTTACTGCAACAGTTCTCCACACTCGCTCCACTTCACAAAACAATACCTTCATGCAAACAGTTCTCCACACTAGCTCCACATCACAAAACAATACCTTCCTGCAACGTTCTACACACTAGCTACCCATCACAAAACTATACCTTCCAGCAACAGTTCTCCACACTAGCTCCGAATCACAAAACTATACCTTCCTGCAAACAGTTCTCCACACTAGCTCCACATCACAAAACAATACTTTCCTGCAACATTTCTACACACTAGCACCACATCACCAAAACTATACCTTCCAGCAACAGTTCTCCACACTAGCTCCACATCACAAAACTATACCTTCCTGCAACAGTTCTCCACACTAGCTCCACATCACAAAACTATACCTTCCTGCAACAGTTCTCCACACTAGCTCCACATCACAAAACAATAACTTTCTGCAACAGTTCTCCACACTAGCTCCGCATCACAAAACTATACCTTCCAGCAACAGTTCTCCACACTAGCTCCAAATCACAAAACAATACCTTCCTGCAACAGTTCTACACACTAGCTCCACATCACAAAACTATACCTTCCTGCAACAGTTCTCCACACTAGCTCCAACATCACAAAACAATACCTTCCTGCAACAGTTCTCTACACTAGCTCCACATCACAAAACTATAAGTTTCTGCAACAGTTCTCCACAATGGCTCTGAACATCACAAAACAATAACTTCCTGCAACATTTCTACACACTAGCTCCACATCACAAAACAATACCTTTCTGCAACAGTTCTCCACACTAGGCCACATCACAAAATAATATCTTCCTGCAACTCTTCTACACACTAGCTCCAAATCACAAAACTCTACCTTACTGCAACATTTCTTCACACTAGCTCCACATCACAAAACTATACCTTCCTGCAACAGTTCTCACACTAGCTCCACATCACAAAACTATCCCTTCCTTCAGCAGTTCTCCACACTAGCAGCTTCACCTCAGAAAACAGTATATCTTCCTGAACAGTTCTCCACACTAGCTCCGCATCACAAAACAATACCTTCCTGCAAAAGTTTTCCACACTGGCTACGAATCACAAAACTATACCTTTTGCAACAGTTCTCCACACATAGCTCCACATCACAAAACTATACCTTCCTGCAACATTTCTCCACACTAGCTCCAAATAACAAAACAATACTTTCCTGCATCATTTATACACACTAGCTCCACATCACAAAAAACTATACCTTCCTGCAACATTTCTCCACACTAGCTCCAAATAACAAAACAATACTTTCCTGCATCATTTATACACACTAGCTCTACATCACAAAACTATACCTTTCTGCAACAGTTCTCTACACTAGCTCCACCTCACAAAACAATACCTTTCTGCAACAGTTCTCCACACTAGCTCCACATCACAAAACAATACCTTCCTGCAACATTTCTACACACTAGCTCCACATCACAAAACTATACCTTCCTGCAAGAGTTCTCCACAATAGCTCCACCTCACAAAAAATATCTTCCTGCAACAGTTCTCCACACTAGCTACACATCACAAAACTATAGCTTCCTGCAGCAGTTCTCCACACTAGCTCCACAACATCAAACAATACCTTCATGCAACAGTTCTCCACACTAGCTCCACCTCACAAAACAATACCTTTCTGCAACAGTTCTCTACACTTACCCACATCACAAATTAATACCTTCCTGCAACAGTTCTGCACACTTGCTCGAAATCACAAAATTCTACCTTCCAGCAACAGTTCTTCACACAAGCTCCGATTCACAAAACTCTACCTTCCTGCAACAGTTCTCCACACTAGTTCCACATCAAAAAACAATGCCTTCCTGCAACATTTCCACACAGTAGCTTCACATCACAAAACAATATCTTTCTAAACTGTTCTCCACACTGGCTACGCATCACAAAACAATACCTTCCTGCAAAAGTTTTCCACACTGGCTCCGACTCACAAAACTATACCTATTTGCAACAGTTCTCCACAATAGCTCCAAATCACAAAACAATACTTTCCTGCAATATTTCTTCACACTAGCTCCACATCACAAAACTATACCTTCCTGCAACATTTCTCCACACTAGCTCCAAATAACAAAACAATACTTTCCTGCATCATTTATACACACTAGCTCCACATCACAAAATTATACCTTCCTGCAACATTTCTCCATACTAGCTCCAAATAACAAAACAATACTTTCCTGCATCATTTATACACAGTAGCTCCACATCACAAAACTATACCTTTCTGCAACAGTTCTCTACACTAGCTCCACCTCACAAAACAATACCCTTCTGCAACAGTTCTCCACATTTGCTCCACATCACAAAACAATACCTTCCTTGAACATTTCTACACACTAGCTCCACATCACAAAACTATACCTTCATGCAAGAGTTCTCCACAATAGCTCCACCTCACAAAAAATATCTTCCTGCAACAGTTCTACACACTGGATACACATCACAAAACTATACCTTCCTGCAACAGTTCTCCACACTAGCTCCACAACACCAAACAATACCTTCATGCAAAGTTCTCCACACTAGCTGTACCTCACAAAACAATACCTTTCTGCAACAGTTCTCTACACTAGCTCCACATCACAAATTATTACCTTCCTCCAACAGTTCTGCACACTGGCTCCAAATCACAAAACTTAACCTTCCTGCAACAGTTCTTCACACAAGCTCCGAATCACAAAACTATACCTTCCTGAAGAGTTCACCACACTAGCTCCACATCACAAAACAATACCTTCCTGCAACATTTCTACACAGTAGCTCCACATCACAAAACGATACCTTTCTGCAACTGTTCTCCACACTGGCTATGTATCACAAAATATTACCTTCCTGCAACAGTTCTACACACTGGCTCCGAATCAAAAACTATACCTAATTGCAACAGTTCCCCACACTAGCTCCACATAACAAAACTATACCTTCCTTCAACAGTTCTCCACACTAGCTCCACCTCACATAAAAATACGTTTCTGCAACAGTTCCCCACACTGTCTCTGAATCACAAAACTATACCTTAAAGCAACAGTTCTTCACACTAGCTCCGAATCACACTAGCTCCACATCACAAAACTATACCTTCCTGCAACAGTCTCGACACAAGCTCGACGTCACAAAAAAAAAATACCTTTTTGGAACAGTTCTCTACACTAGCTCCACATCACATAACAATACGTTTCTGCAACAGTTTTCCACACTGGCTCCGAATCACAAAACTATACCTTCCAGCAACAGTTCTTCACACTAGCTCCGAAATATAAAACTATACCTTCCTGCAACAGTTCTCCACACTAGCTCCACATCACAAAACTATACCTTCCTGCAACCATCCTCCATAGTAGCTCCACATTACAAAACACAACCTTCATGCAAACAGTTCGCCACAATAGCTCCACCTCACAAAACAATGCCTTTCTGCAACAGTTCTCTACATTAGCTCCACATCACATAAAAATACGTTTCTGCAAAAAGTTCTCCACAATGGCTTCGAATCAAAAAAGTATAACTTCCTGCAACAGTTCTCCACACTAGCTCCACCTCACAAAACAAGACCTCCCTGCAACAGTTCTCCACACTAGGTCCACCTCACAAAAAAAAAAATACCTTTCTGCAACAGTTCTCTAAACTAGCTCCACATCACATAAAAATACGTTTCTGCAACAGTTCTCCACACTGTCTCTGAATCACAAAACTATACCTTCCAGAAACAGTTCTTCACACTAGCTCCGAATCACCAAAAAATACTTTCCTGCAACATTTCTACACACTAGCTCCACATCACAAAACTATAACTTCCTGCAACAGTTCTCCACACTACCTCCACCTCACAAAAAATATTTTTCTGCAACACTTCTCTACACTAGCTCCACCTCACAAAAAAAATACCTTTCTGCAACACTTCTCTACACTAGATCTACATCACAAAAAAATACGTTTCTACAACGGTTCTCCACACAGGCTCTGAATCACAAAACTGTACCTTCCAGCAACAGTTCACACTAGCTCCGAAATACAAAACTATACCTTCCATCAACAGTTCTACATACTAGCTCCACATCACAAAACTATACCTTCCTGCAAACGTTCTCCACAGAGGCTCCACTTCACAAAACACTACTTTCTTGCAAACAGTTCTCCACAATACCTCCATATCACAAAACAAGACCTTTCTAAACTGCTCCCCACACTGGCTACGATCACAAAATAATACCTACCTGCAACAGTTTTCCACAATGGCTCCGAATCATAAAACTATACCTAATTGCAAGAGTTCTCCACAATAGCCGCAAATCACAAAACAATACTTTTCTGCAACATTTCTACACACTAGCTCCACATCACAAATCTATACCTTCCTGCAACAGTTCTCCACACTAGCTCCAAATCACAAACCAATACTTTCCTGCATCATTTCTACACAGTAGCTCCACATCACAAAACTATACCTTCCTGCAACAGTTCTCCACACTAGCTGCACATCACAAAACAATATGTTTCTGCAACAGTTCTCCACACTGGCTCCGAATCACAAAACTATACCTTCCAGCAACAGTCATTCACAGTAGCTCCAAATCACAAAACAATGCCTTCCTGCACCAGTTCTACACACAAGCTCCACCTCACAAAACAATACCTTCCTGGAAACGGTTCTCTACACTAGCTCCACCTCACAAAACAATACCTTTCTGCAACAGTTCTCCACAATAGCTCCACATGACAAAACAAAACTTCCTGCAACATTTCTACACACTAGCTCCACATCACAAAACTATACCGTCCTGCAACAGTTCTCCACAATAGGTCCACCTCACAAAATAATATCATCCTGCAACTGTTCTACACACTAGATCCACATCACAAAACTATACCTTCCTGCAACATTTCTTCACACTAGCTCCACCTCACAAAACAATACCTTCCTAGAAACGGTTCTCTACACTAGCTCCACCAAACAAAACAATACCTTCCTGCAACAGTTCTACACAGTAGCTCCACATCACAAATTAATACCTTCCAGCAACAGTTCTGCACACTGGCTCCGAATCACAAAATTTTACCTTCCAGCAACAGTTCTTCATACTGGCTCCCAGTCACAAAACTATACCTAATTGCATCAGTTCCCCACTCTAGCTCCACCTCACAAAACAATACGTTTCTTCAACAGTTCTCCAAACTGGCTCCGAATCACAAAACTATACCTTCCAGCAACAGTTCTTCACAATAGCTCCGAAATACAAAACTATACCTTCCTGCAACTGTTCTACACACTAGCTCCACATCACAAAACTATACCTTCCTGCAACAGTTCTCCACACTAGCTGCACATCACAAAACAATATGTTTCTGCAACAGTTCTCCACACTGGCTCCGAATCACAAAAGTATAACTTCCTGCAACAGTTCTAAACACTAGCTCCACCTCACAAACAATACCTTTCTGCAACAGTTCTCTATACCACCTCCACATCACAAAACAATACATTTCTACAGCAGTTCTCCACACTGGCTCCGAATCACCAAGAAATACCTTCCTGCAACAGTTCTACACACTAGCACCACCTCACAAAACAATACTTTTCTGCAAAGGTTCTCTACACTAGATCCACATCACAAAATAATACCTTCCTGCAACAGTTCTGCACACTGGCTCTGAATCAGAAAACTTTACCTTCAAGCAACAGTTCTTCAGACAAGCCCGAATTACAAAACTATAACTTCCTGCAAGAGTTCTCTACACTAGCTCCACATCACAAAACAATACCTACCTTCAACTTTTCTACACAGTAGCTCCACATCACAAAACAATACCTTCCTGCAACATTTCTACACAGTAGCTTCACATCACAAAACATTACCTTCCTGCAACATTTCTACACAGTAGGTCCAAATCACAACACAATACCTTCTGCAACTGTTCTCAACACTGGCTATGTATCACAAAATAATACCTTCCTGCAACAGTTCTACACACTGGCTCTAAATTACAAAACTATACCTAATGGCAACAGTTCCCCATACTCTCTCCAAATCACAAAACAATACTTTCCTGCAACATTTCTGCACACTAGCTCCACATCACAAAACTGTACCTTCCTGCAACAGTTCTTCACACTAGCTCCACCTCACAAAACAATACGTTTTTGCAACAAATCCCCACACTGGCTCCGAATCACAAAACTATACCTTCCAGCCACAGTTCTTCACACTAACTCCGAATCAAAAAACAATACTTTCCTGCAACATTTCTACAAACTAGCTCCACATCACAAAACTATACCTTCCTGCAAAGTTCTCCACATTAGCTCCACCTCACAAAACAATACCTTTCTGCAACAGTTCTCTACACTAGCTCCACATCACAAAACACTACGTTTCTACAGCAGGTCTCCACACTGGCACCGAATCACCAAACAATACCTTCCTGTAACAGTTCTACACACTAGCTCCGCCTCACAAAACAATACCTTTCTGCAACAGTTCTCCACACTAGCTCACCTCACAAAACAATACTTTTCTGCAACAGTTCTCGACACTTGCTCCACATCACAAATTAATACCTTCCTGCAACAGTTCTGCACACTGGCTCGGAATCAAAAAACTCTACCTTCCAGCAACAGTTCTTCACACAAGCTCCGATTCACAAAACTCTACCTTCGTGCAACAGATCTTCACACTAGCTCCACATCACAAAACAATACTTTCCTGCAACATTTCTACACAGTAAATCCACATCACAAAACAATATATTTTTAAACTGTTACCCGCACTGGCTACGCATCACAAAATAATACCTTCCTGCAACAATTTTCCACAATGGCTCCGAATCACCAAACTATACCTAATTGCAACAGTTCTCCACAATAGCCACAAATCACAAAACAATAATTTCCTGCAAAATTTCTACACACTAGCTCCACATCAAAAAACTATACCTTCCTGCAACAGTTCTCCACACTAGCTCCACCTCACAAAACAATACGTTTTTGCAACAAATCCCCACACTGGCTCCGAATCACAAAACCATAACTTCCTGCAACCGTTCTCCACAGTAGCTCCACCTCACAAATCACTACCTTCATGCAAACAGTTCTCCACAATAGCTCCACCTCACTAAACAATACATTTTTGCAACAGTTCTCCACACAGGCTGCGAATCAAGTATAACTTCCTGCAACAGTTCTCCATACTAGCTCCACCTCACAAAACAATAGCTTTCTGCAACAGTTCTCTATACTAGCTCCACATCACAAAAAAATACATTTCTGCAGCAGTTCTCCATACAGGCTCCAGATCACCAAACAATACCTTCCTGCAACAGTTCTACACACTAGCTCCACCTCACAAACCAATACTTTTCTGCAACAGTTCTCTACACTAGATCCAAATCACAAAATAATACCTTCCAGCAACAGTTCTGCACACTGGCTCCGAATCACAAAACTTTATCTTCCAGCAACATTTCTTCACACAAGCTCTGAATCACAAAACTATAACTTCCTGCAAGAGTTCTCCACACTAGCTCCACATCACAAAATAATACCTTCCTGCAATATTTCTACAGAGTAGCTCCACATCACAAAACAATACCTTCCTGCAGCATTTCTACACAGTAACTCCACATCACAAAACGATACCTTTCTGCAACTGTTCTCCACACTGGCTATGTATCACAAAATAATAACTTCCTGCAACAGTTCTACACACTGGATCCAAATCACAAAACTATACCTAATTGCAACAATTCCCCACACTCGCTCCAAATCAAAAAACAATATTTTCCTGCAACATTTCTACACACTAGCTACACATCACAAAACTATACCTTTCTGCAATAGTTCTCCACACAAGCTCCACCTCACAAAACAATACGTTTTTGCAACAATTCCCCACTCTGGCTCCGAATCAGAAAACAATACCTTCCAGCCACCGTGCTTCACACTACCTCCGAATCAAAAAACAATACTTTCCTGCAACACTTCTACACACTAGCTCCACATCACAAAACTATACCTTCCTGCAACAGTTCTCCACACTAGCTCCACCTCACATAACAAAAACTTTCTGCAAAAGTTCTCTACACTAGCTCCACATCACAAAGCAATACTTTCTGCAACACTTCTCCACACTGGTTCCGAATCACAAAACTATACCTTCCTTCAACAGTTCTTCACACTAGCTCCACATCACAAAACAATATGTTTCTGCAACAGTTCTCCACACTGGCTCCGAATCACAAAAGTATAACTTCCTGCAACAGTTCTCCACACTAGCTCCAGCCTCACAAAAAATACCTTTTTGCATCATTTCTCTACACTATCTCCACATCAAAAAACAATACGTTTCTGCAGCAGTTCTCCAAATGACTGGGAATCACGAAACAATACCTTCCTACAACAGTTCTCCACACTAGCTCCACCTCACAAAACAATACATTTCTGCAACAGTTCTCTACACTAGATCCACATCACAAAATAATACCTTCCTGCAACAGTTGCGCACACTTGCTCCGAATCACAAAACGTTACCTTCCAGCAAAAGTTCTTCAAAAAAGCTCCAAATCACAAAATTATACCTTCCTGTAAGGGTTCTCCAAACTAGCTCCACATCACAAAACAATACCTTCCTGCAACATTTCTACACAGTACCTCCACATCACAAAACGATACCTTTCTGCAACTGTTCTCCACACTGGCTATGTATCACAAAATAATACCTTTCTGCAACAGTTCTACACACTGGCTCCGAATCACAAAACTATACCTAATTGGAGCAGTTCCCCACACAATCTCCACATCACAAAAAAATACCTTTCTGCAACAGTTCTGCACACTGGCTCCGAATCACAAAACTATACCTTCCAGCAACAGTTCTTCACACTAGCTCCGAAACACAAAACTATACCTTCCTGCAACGGTTCTACACACTAGCTCCACATCACAAATCTATACCTTCTTGCAACCGTACTCCACAGTACCTCCACTTCACAAAACTCTACCTTCATGCAAACAGTTCTCCACAATAGCTCCACCTCACAAAACAATACATTTCTGCAACAGTTCTCTACATTAGCTCCACGTCACAAAACAATAACTTTCTGCAACAGTTCTCTACATTAGCTCCACTTCACAAAACAATACGTTTCTGCAACAGTTCTCCACACTGGCTCCGAATCACAAAAGTATACCTTCCTGCAACAGTTCTCAACACTAGCTCGAATCACAAAACAATATTTTCCTGCAACATTTCTACACACTAGCTCCACATCACAAAACTATCCCTTCCTGCAACTGTTACCCACACTATCTCCAAATAACAAAACTATACCTTCCTGCAACAGTTCTCCACACTAGCTCCAAATCACAATACGATACTTTCCTGCAACATTTCTACACACTAGCTACACAACAAAAAACTATACCTTGCTGCAACAGTTCTTCAAACTAGCTCCACCTCACAAAACCATACCTTGCTGCAGCAGTTCTTTACACTAGCTCCATATCACAAAACAATACGTTTCTGCAACAGTTCTCCACACTTGCTCGGAAACACCAAATTATACCTTCCTGCAACAGTTCTACACAGTAGCTCCACATCACAAAACAATTCCTTTCTATACTGTTCTCCACACTGGCGACGCATCACAAAATAATAACTTCCTGCAACAGTTTTCCACATTGGCTCCGACTCACAAAACTATACCTTCCAGCAACAGTTCTTCACACTTGCTCCAAAACACTAAACAATACTTTCCTGCAACATTTCTACACACTAGCTACTCATCACAAAACTATACCATCCTGCAACATTTCTCCACACTAGCTCCACCTCACAAAACAATACCTTTCTGCAACAGTTCTCTACCCTAGCTCCACATCACAAACAATACGTTTCCTCAACAGTTCTTCACACTAGCTCCACCTCACAAAACTATACCTTCCTGCAACCGTTCTCCACAGTAGCTCCACTTCACAAAACACTACCTTCATGCAAACAGTTCTCCACAATAGCTCGACCTCACAAAACAATACCTTTTGGCAACAGTTCTCTACATTAGCTAAACATCACAAAACAGTACGTTTCTGCAACAGTTCTCCACACTGGCTCCGAATCACCAAACAATACCTTCCTGCAACAGTCATTCACAGTAGCTCCAAATCACAAAACAATGCCTTCCTGCACCAGTTCTACACACTAGCTCCACATCACAAAACTATACATTACTGCAACATTTCTCCACACAAGCTCCACCTCACAAAACAATACCTTCCATGAAATGGTTCTCTACACTAGCTCCACCTCACAAAACAATACCTTTCTGCAACAGTTCTCCACAATAGCTCCACATGACAAAACAAACCTTCCTGCAACATTTCTTCACACTAGCTCCACATCACAAAACTATACCGTCCTGCAACAGTTCTCCACAATAGGTCCACCTCACAAAACAATATCATCCTGCAACTGTTCTACACACTAGATCCACATCACCAAACTATACCTTCCTGCAACATTTCTTCACACTAGCTCCACCTCACCAAACAATACCTTCAGGCAACAGTTCTCCACACTAGCTCCACCTAACAAAACAATACCTTCCTGCAACAGTTCTACACAGTAGCTCCACATCACAAATTAATACCTTCCAGCAACAGTTCTGCACACTGGCTCCGAATCACAAAACTATACCTAATTGCATCAGTTCCCCACTCTAGCTCCACCTCACAAAACAATACGTTTCTGCAACCGTTCCCCACACTGGCTCTAAATCACAAAAATATACCTTCCAGCAACTGTTTTTTACACTAGCTCCGAATCACAAAACAATACTTTCCTGCAACATTTCTACACACTAGCTCCACCTCACAAACAATACCTTTCTGCAACAGTTCTCTATACCACCTCCAGATCACAAAACAATACATTTCTGCAGCAGTTCTCCACACTGGCTCCGAATCACCAAGAAATACCTTCCTGCAACAGTTCTACACACTAGCACCACCTCACAAAACAATAATTTTCTACAAAAGTTCTCTACACTAGATCCACATCACAAAATAATACCTTCCTGCAACAGTCTGCACACTGGCTCCGAATCAGAAAACTTTACCTTCAAGCAACAGTTCTTCACACAAGCTCCGAATTACAAAACTATAACTTCCTGCAACAGTTCTCTACACTACCTCCACATCACAAAACAATACCTTCCTGCAACATTTCTACACAGTAGCTTCACATCACAAAACATTACCTTCCTGCAACATTTCTACACAGTAGCTCCACATCTCAAAACAATACGTTTCTGCAACAGTTCTCCACACTTGCTCGGAATCACCAAATTATACCTTCCTGCAACAGTTCTTCACACTAGCTCCGAATCACAAAACAATTCTTTCCTGCAACATTTCTACACACTAGCTACTCATCACAAAATTATACCATCCTGCAATAGTTCTCCACACTAGCTCCACCTCACAAAACAATACCTTTCTGCAACAGTTCTCTACCCTAGCTCCACATCACAAACAATACGTTTCCTCAAGAGTTCTTCACACTAGCTCCACCTCACAAAACTATACCTTCCTGCAACCGTTCTCCACAGTAGCTCCACTTCACAAAACAATACCTTCATGCAAACAGTTCTCCACAATAGCTCCACCTTACAAAACAATACCTTTTGGCAACAGTTCTCTACATTAGCTAAACATCACAAAACAATACGTTTCTGCAACAGTTCTCCACACTGGCTCCGAATCACCAAACAATACCTTCCTGCAACAGTTCTACACACTAGCTTCACATCACAAAACAATACCTTCCTGGAACATTTCTACACAGTACCTTCACATCACAAAACATTTCCTTTCTAAACTGTTCTCCACACTGGCGACACATCACAATATAATACCTTTCTGCAACAGTTTTCCACTCTGGCTCCGACTCACAAAACTATACCTTCCAGCAACAGTTCTTCACACTCGCTACAAAACACAAAACAATATTTTCCTACAACATTTCTACATACTAGCTCCACATAAAAAACTATACCTACTTGAAACAGTTCTCCACACTAGCTCCACCTCACAAAAAAATACGTTTCTGCTACAGTTCTCCACACCGGCTCCGAATCACAAAACTATACCTTCCAGCAACAGTTCTTCACACTAGCTCCGAATCACAAAACAATACTTTCCTGCAACAGTTCTCCACACTAGCTCCAAGTCACAAAAAAATACTTTCCTGCAACTTTTCTACACACTAGCTCCACATCACAAAACTATACCTTCCTGCAACTGTTCTCCACACTAGCTCCACCTAACAAAACAATACGTTTCTGCAACAGTTCCCCACACTGACTCCGAATCACAAAACTATACTGTCCATCAACAGTTCTTCACACTAGCTCCGAATCACAAAGCAATAATTTCCTGCAACATTTGTACACACTAGCTCCATATCACAAAACTATATCTTCCTGCAACCGTTCTCCACAGTAGCTCCACTTCACAAAACACTACTTTCATGGAAACAGTTCTCCACAATAGCTCCACCTCACAAAACAATACCATTCTACAACAGTTCTCTACATTAGCTCCACATCACAAAACAATACCTTTCTGCAACAGTTCTCTACACAAGCTCCACATCACAAAACAATACGTTTCTGGAGCAGTTCTCCAGACTGGCTCCGAATTACAAAACTATATCTTCCTGCAAAAGTTCTCCACACTAGCTCCACCTCACAAAAAATACCTTTCTGCAACAGTTCGACACACTAGCTTCACCTCACAAAACAATACATTTCTGCAACAGTTCCCCACAATTTCTCCGAAACACAAAACAATACTTTCCTGCAACATTTCTACACACCAGCTCCACATCACAAAACTAAACCTTGCTGCAACAGTTCTCCACACTAGCTCCACCTCAAAAAACAATACCTTTCTGCAACAGTTCTCTGCATTAGCTCCACATCACAAAACAATACGTTTCTGCAACAGTTCTCCATACTGGCTCCGAATCACAAAAGTATAACTTCCTGCAACAGTTCTCCACACTAGCTCCACCTCACAAATCAGTACCTTTCTACAACAGTTCTCTACACTAGCTCCACATTAAAAAACAATACGTTTCTGCAGCAGTTCTCCACACTGGCTCCAAATCACCCAACAATACCTTCCTGCAACAGTTCTCTACACTAGCTCCACCTCACAAAACAATAAATTTCTGCAACAGTTTTCTACACTAGATACACATCACAAAATAATACCTTCCTGCAACCGTTCTGCACACTGGCTCCGAATCACAAAACATTATCTTCCAGCAACAGTTCTTCACACAAGCTCCTAATCACAAAACTATACCTTCCTGCAAGAGTTCTCCACACTAGCTCCACATCACAAAACAATACCTTCCTGCAATATTTCTACACAGTAGCTCCACATCAAAAAACGATACCTTTCTCCAACAGTTCTCCACACTGGCTATGTATCACAAAATAATACCTTCCTGCAACAGTTCTACACACTGGCTCCGAATCACAAAACTATACCTAATTGCAAGAGTTCCCCACAAGCTCCACATCACAAAACTATACCTTCCTGCAACAGTTCTCCACACTAGCTCCAAATTACAAAACAATACTTTCCTGCAACATTTCTCCACACTAGCTCCACCTCACAAAATAACACGTTTTTGCAACAGTTCCCCACACTGGCTAAGAATCACAAAACTATACCTTCCAGCAACAGTTCTCCACACTAGCTCAAAATCACAAAACAATACCTTCCTGCAACAGTTCTACACACTAACTCCACATCACAAAACTATACCTTGCTGCAACAGTTACCTTCACTAGCTCCAAATCACAAAAAAAAAATTTCTGCAGCAGTTCTCCACACTGGCTCCGAATCACCAAACATTACCTTCCTGCAACAGTTCTACACACTAGCTCCACATCACAAAACTATATCTTCCTGCAACATTTCTACACAGTAGCTCCACATCACAAAACAATTCCTTTCTAAACTGTTCTCAACACTGGCTACGCATCACAAAATAATACCTTCCTGAAACAATTTTCGACACTGGCTCCGAATCACAAAAGTATACCTTCCAGCAACAGTTCTTCACACTAGCTCCGAATCACAAAACAATACTTTCCTGCAAGAGTTCTCCACAATAGCTCCAAGTCAGAAAAAAATACTTTCCTGCAACTTTTCTACACACTAGCTCCACATCACAAAACTATACCTTCCTGCAACTGTTCTCCACACTAGCTCCACCTCACAAAACAATACGTTTCTGAAACAGTTCCCCACACTGGCTCCGAATCACAAAACTATACCTTCCATCAACAGTTCTTCACACTAGCTCCGAATCACAGAGCAATAATTTCCTGCAACATTTCTACACACTAGCTCCATATCACAAAACTATACCTTTCTGCAACCGTTCTCCACAGTAGCTCCACTTCACAAAACACTACTTTCATGCAAACAGTTCTCCACAATATCTCCACCTCACAAAACAATACCTTTCTGCAACAGTTCTCTTCATGAGCTCCACATCACAAAAAAATACGTTTCTGCAAGAGTTCTCCACACTGACTCCGAATCACAAAAGTATAACTTCCTGCAACAGTTCTCCATACTAGCTCCACCTCACAAAACAATACCTTTCTGCAACAGTTCTTTATACTAGCTGCACATCACAAAACAATACGTTTCTGCAGGAGTTCTCCACACTGGCTCCGAATCACCAAACAATACCTTCCTGCAACAGTTTTCCACACTAGCTCCACCTCAGAAAATAATAACTTTCTGCAACAGTTCTCTACACTCGATACACATCACAAAATAATACCTTCCTGCAACAGTGGTGCGCATTGGCTCCGAAACACAAAACTTTAGCTTCCAGCAACAGTTCTTCACACAAGCTCCAAATCACAAAAAATACCTTTCTGCACCAGTTCTCTAAACTAGCTCCACATCACAAAACAATACGTTTCTGCAGCACTTCTCTACACTAGCTCCAAATCACAAAACAATACTTTCCTGCACCATTTCTACACACCAGCTCCACATCACAAAACTATACCTTGCTGCAACAGTTCTCCACACTAGCTCCACCTCACAAAACAATACCTTTCTGCAACAGTTCTCCACACTAGCTCCATATCACAAAACAATACGTTTCTGCAACAGTTCTCAACACTGGCTCCGTATCACAAAACTATACCTTCCAGCAACAGTTCTTCACACTAGCTACGAATCACAAAACTATACCTTCCTGCAGCAGTACTACACACTAGCTCCACATCACCAAACTGTACCTTCCTGCAACCTTTCTCCACAGTAGCTCCACTTCACGAAACACAACCTTCATGCAAAATGTTCTCCACAATAGCTCCAACTCACAAAACAATACCTTTCTGCAACAGTTCTCTACATTATGTCGACATCACAAAACAATACGTTTCTGCAACAGTTCTCCATACTGGCTCCGAATCACAAAAGTATATCTTCCTGCAACAGTTCTCCACACTAGCTCCACCTCACAAAACAGTACCTTTCTGCAACAGTTCTCTACACTAGCTCCACATCACAAAACAATACGTTTCTGCAGCAGTTCTTCAGACTGGCTCCGAATCACCCAACAATACCTTCCTGCAACAATTCTCTACACTAGCTCAACCTCACAAAACTATAACTTTCTGCAACAGTTTTCTACACTAGATGCACATCACAAAATAATACCTTCCTGCAACAGTTCTGCACACTGGCTCCAAATCACAAAACATTACATTCCAGCAACAGTTCTTCACACAAGCTCCGAATCACAAAACTATACCTTCCTGCGAGAGTTCTCCACACTAGCTCCACATCACAAAACAATACCTTCCTGCAACATTTCTACACAGTAGCTCCACATCACAAAACTATACCTACCTGTAACAGTTCTCCACACTAACTCCACCTCACAAAACAATACCTTTCTGCAACAGTTCTCTACACTAGCTCCACATCCCAAAACAATATGTTTCTGCAACAGTTCTCCACACTGGATCCGAATCACAAAACTATACCTTCCAGCAACAGTTCTTCACACTAGCTCCGAATCACAAAACTATACATTCCTGCAACAGTTCTACACAATAGCTCCACCTCACAAAACAATACCTTTCTGCAACAGTTCTCTATACTTACTCCACATCACAAATTAATACCTTCCTGCAACAGTTCTCCACACTAGTTCCACATCACAAAACAATGCCTTCCTGCAACATTTCCAGACAGTAGCTTCACATCACAAAACAATACCTTTCTAAACTGTTCTCCACACTGGCTACGCATCACAAAATAATACCTTCCTGCAAAAGTTTTCCACACTGGCTCCGAATCACAAAACTATACCTATTTGCAACAGTTCTCCACAATAGCTCCAAATCACAAAACAATACTTTCCTGCAATATTTCTACACACAAGCTCCACATCACAAACTTTACCTTCCTGCAACCTTTTCTCCACACTACCTCCAAATAACAAAACAATACATTCCTGCATCATTTATACACAGTAGCTCCACATCACAAAACTATAACTTTCTGCAACAGTTCTCTACACTAGCTCCACCTCACAAAACAATACCTTTCTGCAAGAGTTCTCCACATTCGCTCCACATCACAAAACAATACCTTCCTGGAACATTTCTACACACTAGCTCCACATCACAAAACTATACCTTCCTGCAAGAGTTCTCCACAATAGCTCCACCTCACAAAAAATATTTTCCTGCAGCAGTTCTACACACTATATACACATCACAAAACTATACCTTCCTGCAACAGTTCTACACACTAGATACACATCACAAAACTATACCTTCCTGCAACAGTTCTCCACACTAGCTCCACAACACCAAACAATACCTTCATGCAACAGTTCTCCACACTAGCTCCACCTCACAAAAAAATAACTTTCTGCAACAGTTCTCTATACTAGCTCCACATCACAAATTAATACCTTCCTACAACAGTTCTGCACACTGGCTCCGAATCACAAAACTCAACCTTCCTGCAACAGTTCTACACACTAGCTCCACATCACATAACAATATCTTCCTGCAACATTTCTACACAGTAGCTCCACATCACAAAACAATACCTATCTAAACTGTTGTCCACACTGGCTACGCATCACAAAATAATACCATACTGCAACAGTTTCCCACACTGGCTCCTTATCACAAAACTATACCTTCCTGCAACAGTTCTTCACACTAGCTCCGAATCACAAAACAATACTTTCCAGCAAAATTTCTACACACTAGCTACAAATCACAAAACTATACATTGCTGCAACAGTTCTCCACAATAGCTCCACATCGCAAATCAATACCTTTCTGCAACAGTTCTCTACATTAGCTCCACATCACAAAACAATACGTTTCCTCAAGAGTTCTCCATACTGGCTCTGAATCACAAAAGTATAAATTCCTGCAACAGTTCTCCACACTAGATCCACCTCACAAAACAATACCTTTCTGCAACAGTTCTGTACACTAGCTCCACATCACAAAACCATACTTTTCTGCAGCAGTTCTCCACTCTGGCTCCGAATCACCCAACAATACGTTTCTGCAACAGTTCTCCACACTGGCTCAGAATCACAAAACTATACCTTCCAGCAACAGTTCTTCACACTTGCTCCGAATCACAAAACTATACCTTCCTGCAACAGTTCTACACACTAGCTCCACCTCACAAAACAATACCTTTCTGCAACATTTCTCTACACTAGCTCCACATCACAAAATAATACCTTCCTACAACAGTTCTGCACACTGGCTCCGAATCACAGAACTCTACCTTCCTGCAACAGTTCTACACACTAGCTCCACCTCACAAAACAATACCTTTCTGCAACAGTTATCTACACTAGCTCCACATCACAAATTAATACCTTCCTGCAACAGTCCTGCACACTGGCTTCGAATCAAAAAACTCTACCTTCCAGCAACAGTTCTTCACACAAGCGCCGAATCACAAAATTCTACCTTCCTGCTATAGTTCTCCACAGTAGCTCCACATCACAAAACAATACCTTTCTAAACTGTTCTCCACACAGGCTACGCATCACAAAATAATGCCTTCCTGCAACAGTTTTCCACACTAGCTCCTAATCACAAAACAATACTTTCCTGCACCAGGTCTACACACTAGCTCCACATCACAAAACTATACCTTACTGCAACATTTCTACACACTAGTTACGAATCACAAAACAATACCTTCATGCAAACAATTATCAACATTAACTCCACATCACAAAACAATACGTTTCTTCAACAGTTCTCCACACTGGCTCCGAATCACAATTCTCCACCTTCCAGCAACAGTTTACACACTAGTTCCGAATCACAAAACAATACCTTCCTGCACCAGGTCTACACACTAGCTCCACATCACAAAACTATACCTTACTGCAACATTTCTCCACACTAGCTCCACATCACAAAACAATACCTTCCTGCAACATTTCTACACACTAGCACCACATCACAAAACTAAACCTTCCTGCAACAGTTCTAAAGCCTAGCTCCACATCACAAATCTATATCTTCCTGCAAAAGATCTCCACACTAGCTCCAAATCACAAAAATATACCTTCATGCAACAGTTCTCGACACTAGTTACACCTCACAAAACAAGACATTTCAGCAACAGTTCTCTACACTAGCTCCACATCACAATATAATACCTTCCTGCAACAGTTCTGAACACTGGCTCCGAATCACAAAACTATTCCTTCCAGAAAGGGTTCTTCACACTAGCTCCGAATCACAAACTATACCTTCCTACAACAGTTCTACACACTAGCTCCACATCACAAAACTATACCTTCCTGCAACCATTCTCCAAAGTAGCTCCACTTCACATAATACTACCTTCATGCAAACAGTTCTCCACAATAGCGCCACCTAACAAAACAATACCTTTCGGCAACAGTTCTCTAAATTAGCTCCACATCACAAAACAATACGTTTCTGCAACAGTTCTCCTCACTGGCTCCGAATCACAAAACTGTAACTTCCTGCAACAGTTCTCCACACTAGTTCCACCTCACAATACTATACCTTACTGCAACATTTCTCCACACTAGCTCCACCTCACAAAACAATACCTTTCTGGAAACGTTTCTCTACACTAGCTCCACATCAAAAAACAATACCTTCCTGCAACATTTCTACATACTAGCTCCACATCACAAAACTCTACATTCCTGCAACAGTTCTCAACACTAGCTCCAACTAACAAATCAATATCTTCCTGCAACTATTCTACACACTATTTCCACATCACAAAACTATACCTTCCTGCAACAGTTCTACACACTAGCTCTACTTCATAAAGCAATACCTTTCTGCAACAGGTCTCTACACTAGCTCCAAATCACAGAATAATATCTTCCTGCGACAGTTCTGCACACTGGCTCTGAATCACAAAACTATACCTAATTGCAATATTTCCCCACAATAGCTCCACATCAAAAACTATACCTTCCTGCAACAGTTCTCCACACTAGCTCCACCTCACAAAACAATACCTTTCTGCAACAGTTCTCTACATTAGCTATACATCACAAAACAATACGTTTCTGCAACAGTTCTCCACACTGGCTCTGAATCATAAAATTATAACTTCCTGCAACAGTTCTCCACACTAGCTCCACCACAAAAAACTATACCTTACTGCAACATTTCTCCACACTAGCTCCACCACACAAAACATCTTCCTGGAAACGGTTCTCTACATTAGCTCCACCTCACAACACAATACCTTTCTGCAACAGTACTCTAAACTAGCTCCACATCACAAAACAATACCTTCCTGCAACAGTTCTCCACACTAGCTCCATTTCACAAAAAAATATCTTCCTGCAACAGTTCTACACACTAGCTCCTCATCACAAATCTATACCTACCTGCAACAGTTCTCCACACTAGCTCCATCTCATGAAACAATACCTTTCTGCAACAGTTCTCTACACTAGCTATACAACACAAAATAATACCTTCCTGCAACAGTTCTGCATGCTGGCTCCCAATCATAAAACTTTACCTTCCAGCAACAGTTCTTCACACACGCTCCGAATCACAAAATTATACCTTCCTGCAACAGTTTTCCACACTAGCTACACATCACAAAACAATACTTTCCTGCAACTTGTCTACACAGTAGCTCCACGTCACAAAACAACACCTTTCTGCAACTGTTCTCCACACTGGCTATGTATCACAAAATAATACCTTCCTGCAACAGTTCTACACACTGGCTCTGAATCACAACACTATACCTAATTGCAATATTTCCCCCACAATAGCTCCACATCACAAAACTATACCTTCCTGCAACAGCTCTCCACACTAGCTCCAAATCAAAATCAATACTTTCCTGCAACATTTCTACACACTAGCTCCACATCACAAATCTACACCTTCCTTCAACAGTTCTCTACACTATCTATACCTCACAAAACAATACATTTCTGCAACAGTTCTCTACACTAGCACCACATCAAAAAAAAAAAAAAAAAAAAAACGTTTCTGCAGCAGTTCTCGACACTGGCTCCGAATCACAAAATTATACCTTCCAGCAACAGTTCTTCACACTTGTTCCGAATCACCAAATTATACCTTCCTGCAACAGTTCTACATACTAGCTCCACATCAAAAAATTATACTTTCCTGCAACCGTTCTCCACAGTAGCTCCACTTAACAATACACTACCTTCATGCAAACAGTTCTCCACAATAGCTCCACCTCACAAAACAATACTTTTCTGCAACAGTTCTCTACATTAGCAACACATCACAAAACAATACGTTTCTGCAACAGTTCTCCACACTAGTTCCGAATCACAAAACAATATCTTCCTGCACCAGTTCTACACACTAGCTCCACATCACAAAACTATACCTTACCTCAACATTTCTCCACACTAGCTACACCTCACAAAACAATACCTTCCGGGAAACAGTTCTCTACACTAGCTCCCCATCACAAAACAATAACTTCCTGCAACATTTCTACACACTAGCACCACATCACAATACTATACCTTCCAGCAACAGTTCTTCACACTAGCTCCACCTCAAAAAACAATACCTTTCTGCAACAGTTCTTTACATTAACTCCACATCTCAAAACAATACGTTTCTGCAACAGTTCTCCATACTGGCTCCAATCACAAAATTATAACTTCCTGCAACAGTTCTCCACACTAGCTCCACCTCACAAAACTATACCTTACTGCAACATTTCTCCACACTAGCTCCACCTCACAAAACAATATCTTCCTGGAAACGGTTCTCTACATTAGCTCCACCTCACAAAACAATACCTTTCTGCAACAGTACTCTACATTAGCTCCACATCACAAAACAATACCTTCCTGCAACAGTTCTCCACACTAGCTCCACTTCACAAAACAATATCTTCCTGCAACAGTTCTACACACTAGCTCCACATCACAAAACTATACCTTCCTGCAACAGTTCTCCACACTAGCTCCATCTCACAAAACAATACCTTTCTTCAACAGTTCTCTACACTAGCTTTACAACAGAAAATAATACCTCCCTGCAACTGTTCTGCATGCTGGCTCCCAATCATAAAACTTTACCTTCCAACAACAGTTCTTCACACACGCTCCGAATCACAAAACTATAACTTCCTGCAACAGTTTTCCACACTAGCTACACATCACAAATCAATACTTTCCTGCAATTGTCTACACAGTACCTCCACATCACAAAACAACACCTTTCTGCAACTGTTCTCCACACTGGCTATGTATCACAAAAAATACCTTCCTGCAACAGTTCTATACACTGGCTCTGAATCACAAAACTATACCTAATTGCAATATTTCACCACATTAGCTCCACATCACAAAACTATACCTTCCTGCAACGGCTCTCCACATTAGCTCATAATCAAAAAACAATACTTTCCTGCGACATTTCTACACACTAGCTCCACATCACAAATCTACACCTTCCTGCAACAGTTCTCAACACTGTCTATACCTCATAAAACAATACATTTCTGCAACAGATCTCTACACTAGGACCACATCACAAAACAATACGTTTCTGCAACAGTCTCGACACTGGCTCCGAAACACAAAACTGTACCTTCCAGCAACAGTTCTTCGCACTAGCTCCGAATCACAAAATTATTCCTTGCTGCAACAGTTCTACATACTAGCTCCACATCAAAAAACTATACCTTCGTGCAACCGTTCTCCACAGTAGCTCCACCTCACAAAACAATACCTTCCTGGAAACAGTTCTCTACATTAGCTCCACCTAACAAAACAATACCTTTCTGCAACAGTTCTCCACACTAGCTCCACATCACAAAAGAATACCTTCCTGCAACATTTCTCCACACTATCTCCACATCACAAAAATATACCTTCCTGCAACAGTTCTCCACACTAGCTCCACCTCACAAAACAATACCTTCCTGCAACAGTTCTTTACATTAACTCCACATCTCAAAACAATACGTTTCTGCAACAGTTCTCCACACTGGCTCCAATCACAAAATTATAACTTCCTGCAACAGTTCTCCACACTAGCTCCACCTCAAAAAACTATACCTTACTGCAACATTTCTCCACACTAGCTCCACCTCACAAAACAATATCTTCCTGGAAACGGTTCTCTACATTAGCTCCACCTCACAAAACAATACCTTTCTGCAACAGTACTCTACATTAGCTCCACATCACAAAACAATACCTTCCTGCAACAGTTCTCCACACTAGCTCCACTTCACAAAACAATATCTTCCTGCAACAGTTCTACACACTAGCTGCACATCACAAAACTATACCTTCCTGCAACAGTTCTCCACACTAGCTCCATCTCACAAAACAATACCTTTCTGCAACAGTTCTCTACACTAGCTTCACAACACAAAATAATACCTCGCTTCAACTGTTCTACATGCTGGCTCCCAATCATAAAACTTTTCCTTCCAGCAACAGTTCTTCACACATGCTCCGAATCACAAAACTATAACTTCCTGCAACAGTTTTCCACACTAGCTACACATCACAAAACAATACTTTCCTGCAATTGTCTACAAAGTACCTCCACGTCACAAAACAACAACTTTCTGCAACTGTTCTCCACACTGGCTATGTATCACAAAAAATACCTTCCTGCAACAGTTCTATGCACTGGCTCTGAATCCCCAAACTATACCTAATTGCAATATTTCACCAGACTAGCTCCTCATCACCAAACTATACCTTCCTGCAACAGCTCTCCACACTAGCTCCAAATCAAAAAACAATACTTTCCTGCGACATTTCTACACACTAGCTCCACATCACAAATCTACACCTTCCTGCAACAGTTCTGCACACTATCTATACCTCATAAAACAATACATTTCTGCAACAGTTCTCTACACTAGCACCACATCACAAAACAATACGTTTCTGCAACAGTTCTAGACACTGGCTCCGAAACACAAAACTGTACCTTCCAGCAACAGTTCTTCACACTAGCTCCGAATCACAAAATTATACCTTCCTGCAACAGTTCTACTTACTAGCTCCACATCAAAAAACTATACCTTCCTGCAACCGTTCTCCACAGTAGCTCCACTTAACAAAACACTACCTTCATGCAAACAGTTCTCCACAATAGCTCCACCTCACAAAACAATACCTTTCTGCCACAGTTCTCTACATTAGCAACACATCACAAAACAATACGTTTCGGCAATAGTTCTCCACACTAGTTCCGAATCACAAAACAATACCTTCCTGCACCAGTTCTACACACTAGCTCCACATCACAAAACTATACCTTACTGCAACATTTCTCCACACTAGCTACACCTCACAAAACAATACCTTTCAGGAAACAGTTCTCTACACTAGCTCCACATCAGAAAACAATACCTTCCTGCAACATTTCTACACACTAGCACCACAACACAAAACTATACCTTGATGCAACCGTTCTCCACAGTAGCTCCACTTCACAAAATACTACCTTCAGGCAAACAGTTCACCAAAATAGCTCCACCTCACAAAACAATACCTTTCTGCAACAGTTCTCTACATTAACTCCACATCTCAAAACAATACGTTTCTGCAACAGTTCTCCACACTGCCTCCGAATCACAAAAGTATAACTTCCTGAAACAGTTCTCCACACTAGCTCCAACTCACAAAACTATACCTCACTGCAACATTTCTCCACACTAGCTCCACCTCACAAAACAATACCTTCCTGGAAACGGTTCTCTACACTAGCTCTGCCTCACAAAACAATACCTTTCTGCAACAGTTCTCTACACTAGCTCCACATCACAAAACAATACCTTCCTGCAACATTTCTACACACTAGCTCCACATCACAAAACTATACCTTCCTGAAACAGTTCTCCACACTAGCTCCACCTAACAAAAGAATATCTTCCTGCAACAGTTCTACCCACTATCTCCACATCACAAAACAATAACTTTCTGCAACAGTTCTCTACACTAGCTCGATATCATAAATAATACCTTCCTGCAACAGTACTGCACGCTGGCTCCGAATAACAAAACTTTACCTTCCAGCAACAGTTCTACACACTACCTCCACATCACAAAACTATACCTTCCGGGAACTGTTCTCCACAGTAGCTCCACTTCACAAAATTCTACCTTCCGGGAACTGTTCTCCACAGTAGCTCCACTTCACAAAATACTACCTTCATGCAAACAGTTCTTCACAATAGCTCCACTTCACAAAACAATACCTTTCTGCAACAGTTCTCTACATGAGCTATACATCACAAAACAATACGTTTCTGCAACAGTTCTCCACACTAGCTCCACCTCAAAAAACTATATCTTACTGCAACATTTCTCCACACTAGCTCCAATTCAAAAAACAATATCTTCCTGGAAACAGTTCTCTACATTAGCTCCACCTAACAAAACAATACCTTTCTGCAACAGTTCTCCACACTAGTTCCGAATCACAAAACAATACCTTCCTGCACCAGTTCTACACACTAGCTCCACATCACAAAACTATACCTTACTGCAACATTTCTCCACACTAGCTACACCTCACAAAACAATACCTTCCTGGAAACAGTTCTCTATATTAGCTCCACCTCACAAAACAATACCTTCCTGCAACAGTTCTTTACATTAACTCCACATCTCAAAACAATACGTTTCTGCAACAGTTCTCCACACTGGCTCCAATCACAAAACTATACCTTCCTGCAACAGATCTCTACACTAGCTTCACATCACAAAATAAAACCTTATTGCAACAGTTCTGCATGCTGGCTCCCAATCATAAAACTTTACCTTCCAGCAACAGTTCTTCACACACGCTCCGAATCACAAATCTATACCTTCCTGCAAGAGTTCTCCACACTAGCTCCACATCACAAAACAATACCTTCCTGCAACATGTCTACACAGTAGCTCCACGTCACAAAACAACATCTTTCTGCAACTGTTCTCCACACTGGCTATGTATCACAAAATAATACCTTCCTGCAACAGTTCTACACGCTGGCTCTGAATCACAAAACTATACCTAATTGCAATATTTCCCCACACTAGCTCCACATCACAAAACTATACCTTCCTGCAACAGATCTCCACACTAGCTCCAAATCAAAAGCAATACTTTCCTGCAACATTTCTAAACACTAGCTCCACATCACAAATCTATACCTTCCTGCAACAGTTCTCCACACTGGCTCCGAATCACAAAAGTATAACTTCCTGCAACAGTTCTCCACACTAGCTCCACCACACAAAACTATACCTTCCTGCAACAGTTCGACACACTAGCTCCACCTCACAAAACAATACCTTTCTGCAACAGTTCTCCACACTAGCTCCACCTCACAAAACAATAACTTTCTATAACAGTTCTCTACACTAGCTCGATATCATAAATAATACCTTACTGCAACAGTTCTGCACGCTGGATCCGAATTACAAAACTCTACACTAGCTCCACATCACAAAGAATACCTTCCTTCAAGAGTTCTACACACTATCTCCACATCACAAAACGATACCTTCCTGCAACAGTTCTCCACACTACCTCCACCTCACAAAACAATTCCTTCCTCCAACAGTTCTCTACACTAGCTTCACATCACAAAATAATACCTTCCTGCAACAGTTCTCCACACTAGCTCCACCTCACAAAACAATATCTTTCTGCAACAGTTCTCTACATTAGCAACACATCATAAAACAATACGTTTCTGCAACAGTTCTCCACACAATTCCGAATCACAAAACAATACCTTCCTGCACCAGTTCTACACACTAGCTCCACATCACAAAACTATACCTTACTGCAACATTTCTCCACACTAGCTCCACCTCACAAAACAATACCTTCCTGGAAACATTTCTCCACACTAGCTCCACCTCACAAAACAATACCTTCCTGCGACAGTTGTCCACACTAGCTCCGAATCACAATACTATACCTTCCAGCAACAGTTCTTCACACTAGTTCCGAATCACAAAACAATACCTTCCTGCACCAGTTCTACACACTAGCTCCACATCCCAAAACTATACATTACTGCAACCTTTCAACACACTCGCTCCCCTCACAAAACAATACCTTCCTGGAAACAGTTCTCTACACTAGCTCCACATCACAAAACAATGCTTTCCTGCAACATGTCTATACACTAGCACCACATCACAAAACTATACCTTCCAGCAATAGATCTCCACACTAGCTCCACATCACAAAACAATACCTTCCTGGAAACAGTTCTCTACACTAGCTCCACATCACAAAACCATACTTTCCTGCAACATTTCTATTCACTAGCACCACATCACAAAACTATACCTTCCAGCAACAGTTCTCCACACTAGCTCCACATCACTAAACTTTATCTTCCTGCAACAGATCTCCACACTAGCTCCACATCACAAAACTATACCTTCCTGCAACAGTTCTCCACACTAGCTCCACCTCAAAAATCAAGAACTTTCTGCAACAGTTCTCTACACTAGCTCCACATCACAATATAATACCTTCCAGCAACAGTTCTCCACACTGGCTTCGAATCACAAAACTATACCTTCCAGCAACAGTTCTTCACACTAGCTCCGAATCACAAAACTTTAACTTCCTGCAACAGTTCTCCACACTAGCTCCACATCACAAAACAATAACTTTCTGCAACTGTTCTCCACACTGGCTATGTATCACAAAACAATAATTTCCTGCAACATTTCTACACAGTAGCTCCACATCACAAAACAATACCTTTATGCAACTGTTCTCCACACTGGCTATGTATCACAAAATAATATCTTCCTGCAACAGTTCTACACACTGGCTCCGAATCACAAAACTATCCCTAATTGCAACATTTCCGCACGCTAGCTCCACATCACAAAACTATAACTTCCTGCAACAGTTCAACACACTAGCACCACATCACAAAACTATCCCTTCCTGCAACAGTTCTCCACACTAGCAGCACATCACAAATCTATATCTTCCTGCAACAGTTCTCCACACTAGCTCCACATCACAAAACTATACCTTCCTGCAAAAGTTCTCCACACTAGCTCCACCTTACAAAACAAGACCTTTCTTCAACAGTTCTCTACACTAGCTCCACATCACAAATAATACCTTCCTACAACAGTTCTGAACACTGGCTCCGAATCACAAAACTATACTTTCCAGCAACAGTTCTTCACACTAGCTCCGAATCACAAAATTTTACCTTCCAGGAGCAGTTCTTCACACAAGCTCCGAATCACAAAACTATACCTTCCTGCAATAGTTCTACTCACTAGCTCCACATCAAAAATCTATACCTTATTGCAACCATTCTCCACAGTAGCTACACTTCACAAAACACTACCTTCATCCAAACAGTTCTCCACATTAGCTCCAACTCACAAAACTATACCTTTCTGCAACAGTTTTCTACATTAGCAAAACATCACAAAACAATATGTTTCTGCAACAGTTCTCCACACTGGCTCCGAATCACAATACTATACCTTCCAGCAATAGTTCTTCACACTAGTTCCGAATCAGAAAACAATACCTTCCTGCACCAGTTCTACACACTAGCTCCACATCACAAAACTATACCTTCCTGCAACATTTCAACACACTAGCTCCCCTCACAAAACAATACCTTCCTGGAAACAGTTCTCTACACTAGCTCCACATCACAAAAAAAATGCTTTCCTGCAACATGTCTATACACTAGCAACACATCACAAAACTATACATTCCAGCAATAGTTCTCCACACTAGCTCCACATCACAAAACTTTATCTTCCTGCAACAGATCTCCACACTAGCTCCACATCCCAAACCAAACCTTCCTTCAACAGTTCTCCACACTAGCTCCACCTCACACAACAAGACCTTTCTGCAACAGTTCTGTACACTAGCTCCACATCACAATATAATACCTTCCTGCAACAGTTCAGCACACTGGCTCCATATCAAAACTATACCTTCCAGCAACAGTTCTCCACACTGGCTCTGAATCACAAAACTATACCTTCCAGCAACAGTTCTTCACACTAGCTCCGAATCACAAAACTTTACCTTCCTGCAACAGTTCTCCACACTAGCTCCACATCACAAAACTATACCTTCCTGCAACAGTTCTCCACACTAGCTCCACCTTACAAAACAATAACTTTCTGCAACAGTTCTCTACACTAGCTCGATATCACAAAATAATACCTTCCTGCAACAGTTCTGCACGCTGGCTCCGAATCACAAAACTTTACCTTCCAGCAACAGTTCTTCACACAAGCTCCGAATCACAAAACTATATCTTCCTGCGACAGTTCTCCACACTAGCTCCACATCACAAAACTACACCTTCCTGCAACATTTCTACACAGTAGCTCCACATCACAAAACAATAACTTTCTGCAACTATTCTCCACACTGGCTATGTATCACAAAACAATACCTTCCTGCAACATTTCTACACAGTAGCTCCACATCACAAAACAATACCTTTCTGCAACTGTTCTCCACACTGGCTATGTATCACAAAATAATACCTTCCAGCAACAGTTCTTCACACTAGTTCCGAATCACAAAACAATACCTTCCTGCACCAGTTCTACACACTAGCTCCACATCCCAAAACTATACATTACTGCAACATTTCAACACACTCGCTCCCCTCACAAAACAATACCTTCCTGGAAACAGTTCTCTACACTAGCTCCACATCACAAAACAATGCTTTCCTGCAACATGTCTATACACTAGCACCACATCACAAAACTATACCTTCCAGCAATAGATCTCCACACTAGCTCCACATCACAAAACAATACCTTCCTGAAACAGTTCTCTACACTAGCTCCACATCACAAAACCATACTTTCCTGCAACATTTCTATTCACTAGCACCACATCACAAAACTATACCTTCCAGCAATAGTTCTCCACACTAGCTCCACATCACTAAACTTTATCTTCCTGCAACAGATCTCCACACTAGCTCCACATCACAAAACTATACCTTCCTGCAAGAGTTCTCCACACTAGCTCCACCTCAAAAATCAAGAACTCTCTGCAACCGTTCTCTACACTAGCTCCACATCACAATATAATACCTTCCAGCAACAGTTCTCCACACTGGCTTCGAATCACAAAACTATACCTTCCAGCAACAGTTCTTCACACTAGCTCCGAATCACAAAACTTTAACTTCCTGCAACAGTTCTCCACACTAGCTCCACATCACAAAACAATACCTTCCTGCAACATTTCTACACAGTAGCTCCACATCACAAAACAATAACTTTCTGCAACTGTTCTCCACACTGGCTATGTATCACAAAACAATAACTTCCTGCAACATTTCTACACAGTAGCTCCACATCACAAAACAATACCTTTATGCAACTGTTCTCCACACTGGCTATGTATCACAAAATAATATCTTCCTGCAACAGTTCTACACACTGGCTCCGAATCACAAAACTATCCCTAATTGCAACATTTCCGCACGCTAGCTCCACATCACAAAACTATAACTTCCTGCAACAGTTCAACACACTAGCACCACATCACAAAACTATCCCTTCCTGCAACAGTTCTCCACACTAGCAGCACATCACAAATCTATATCTTCCTGCAACAGTTCTCCACACTAGCTCCTCATCACAAAACTATACCTTCCTGCAAAAGTTTTCCACACTGTCTACGACTCACAAAACTATACCTATTTGCAACAGTTCTCCACAATAGCTCCACATCACAAAACTATACCTTCCTGCAACATTTCTCCACACTAGCTCCAAATAACAAAACAATACTTTCCTGCATCATTTATACACACTAGCTCCACATCACAAAACTATACCTTCCTGCAACATTTCTCCACACTAGCTCCAAATAACAAAACAATACTTTCCTGCATCATTTATACACAGTAGCTCTACATCACAAAACTATACCATTCTGCAACAGTTCTCTACACTAGCTCCACCTCACAAAACAATACCTTTCTGCAACAGTTCTCCACATTCGCTCCACATCACAAAACAATACCTTCCTGGAACATTTCTACACACTAGCTCCACATCACAAAACTATACCTTCCTGCAAGAGTTCTCCACAATAGCTCCACCTCACAAAAAAAAATCCTTCCTGCAACAGTTCTACACACTAGATACACATCACAAAACTATAGCTTCCTGCAACAGTTCTCCACACTAGCTCCACAACACCAAACAATACCTTCATGCAACAGTTCTCCACACTAGCTCCACCTCACAAAACAATACCTTTCTGCAACAGTTCTCTACACTTACCCACATCACAAATTAATACCTTCCTGCAACAGTTCTGCACACTTGCTCGAAATCACAAAATTCTACCTTCCAGCAACAGTTCTTCACACAAGCTCCGATTCACAAAACTCTACCTTCCTGCAACAGTTCTCCACACTAGTTCCACATCAAAAAACAATGCCTTCCTGCAACATTTCCACACAGTAGCTTCACATCACAAAACAATATCTTTCTAAACTGTTCTCCACACTGGCTACGCATCACAAAACAATACCTTCCTGCAAAAGTTTTCCACACTGGCTCCGACTCACAAAACTATACCTATTTGCAACAGTTCTCCACAATAGCTCCAAATCACAAAACAATACTTTCCTGCAATATTTCTTCACACTAGCTCCACATCACAAAACTATACCTTCCTGCAACATTTCTCCACACTAGCTCCAAATAACAAAACAATACTTTCCTGCATCATTTATACACACTAGCTCCACATCACAAAATTATACCTTCCTGCAACATTTCTCCATACTAGCTCCAAATAACAAAACAATACTTTCCTGCATCATTTATACACAGTAGCTCCACATCACAAAACAATACCTTTATGCAACTGTTCTCCACACTGGCTATGTATCACAAAATAATATCTTCCTGCAACAGTTCTACACACTGGCTCCGAATCACAAAACTATCCCTAATTGCAACATTTCCGCACGCTAGCTCCACATCACAAAACTATAACTTCCTGCAACAGTTCAACACACTAGCACCACATCACAAAACTATCCCTTCCTGCAACAGTTCTCCACACTAGCAGCACATCACAAATCTATATCTTCCTGCAACAGTTCTCCACACTAGCTCCTCATCACAAAACTATACCTTCCTGCAAAAGTTTTCCACACTGTCTACGACTCACAAAACTATACCTATTTGCAACAGTTCTCCACAATAGCTCCACATCACAAAACTATACCTTCCTGCAACATTTCTCCACACTAGCTCCAAATAACAAAACAATACTTTCCTGCATCATTTATACACACTAGCTCCACATCACAAAACTATACCTTCCTGCAACATTTCTCCACACTAGCTCCAAATAACAAAACAATACTTTCCTGCATCATTTATACACAGTAGCTCTACATCACAAAACTATACCATTCTGCAACAGTTCTCTACACTAGCTCCACCTCACAAAACAATACCTTTCTGCAACAGTTCTCCACATTCGCTCCACATCACAAAACAATACCTTCCTGGAACATTTCTACACACTAGCTCCACATCACAAAACTATACCTTCCTGCAAGAGTTCTCCACAATAGCTCCACCTCACAAAAAAAAATCTTCCTGCAACAGTTCTACACACTAGATACACATCACAAAACTATAGCTTCCTGCAACAGTTCTCCACACTAGCTCCACAACACCAAACAATACCTTCATGCAACAGTTCTCCACACTAGCTCCACCTCACAAAACAATACCTTTCTGCAACAGTTCTCTACACTTACCCACATCACAAATTAATACCTTCCTGCAACAGTTCTGCACACTTGCTCGAAATCACAAAATTCTACCTTCCAGCAACAGTTCTTCACACAAGCTCCGATTCACAAAACTCTACCTTCCTGCAACAGTTCTCCACACTAGTTCCACATCAAAAAACAATGCCTTCCTGCAACATTTCCACACAGTAGCTTCACATCACAAAACAATATCTTTCTAAACTGTTCTCCACACTGGCTACGCATCACAAAACAATACCTTCCTGCAAAAGTTTTCCACACTGGCTCCGACTCACAAAACTATACCTATTTGCAACAGTTCTCCACAATAGCTCCAAATCACAAAACAATACTTTCCTGCAATATTTCTTCACACTAGCTCCACATCACAAAACTATACCTTCCTGCAACATTTCTCCACACTAGCTCCAAATAACAAAACAATACTTTCCTGCATCATTTATACACACTAGCTCCACATCACAAAATTATACCTTCCTGCAACATTTCTCCATACTAGCTCCAAATAACAAAACAATACTTTCCTGCATCATTTATACACAGTAGCTCCACATCACAAAACTATACCTTTCTGCAACAGTTCTCTACACTAGCTCCACCTCACAAAACAATACCCTTCTGCAACAGTTCTCCACATTTGCTCCACATCACAAAACAATACCTTCCTTGAACATTTCTACACACTAGCTCCACATCACAAAACTATACCTTCATGCAAGAGTTCTCCACAATAGCTCCACCTCACAAAAATATCTTCCTGCAACAGTTCTACACACTGGATACACATCACAAAACTATACCTTCCTGCAACAGTTCTCCACACTAGCTCCACAACACCAAACAATACCTTCATGCAAAGTTCTCCACACTAGCTGTACCTCACAAAACAATACCTTTCTGCAACAGTTCTCTACACTAGCTCCACATCACAAATTATTACCTTCCTCCAACAGTTCTGCACACTGGCTCCAAATCACAAAACTTAACCTTCCTGCAACAGTTCTTCACACAAGCTCCGAATCACAAAACTATACCTTCCTGAAGAGTTCACCACACTAGCTCCACATCACAAAACAATACCTTCCTGCAACATTTCTACACAGTAGCTCCACATCACAAAACGATACCTTTCTGCAACTGTTCTCCACACTGGCTATGTATCACAAAATATTACCTTCCTGCAACAGTTCTACACACTGGCTCCGAATCAAAAACTATACCTAATTGCAACAGTTCCCCACACTAGCTCCACATAACAAAACTATACCTTCCTTCAACAGTTCTCCACACTAGCTCCACCTCACATAAAAATACGTTTCTGCAACAGTTCCCCACACTGTCTCTGAATCACAAAACTATACCTTAAAGCAACAGTTCTTCACACTAGCTCCACATCACAAAACTATACCTTCCTGCAACAGTCTCGACACAAGCTCGACGTCACAAAAAAAATACCTTTTTGGAACAGTTCTCTACACTAGCTCCACATCACATAACAATACGTTTCTGCAACAGTTTTCCACACTGGCTCCGAATCACAAAACTATACCTTCCAGCAACAGTTCTTCACACTAGCTCCGAAATATAAAACTATACCTTCCTGCAACAGTTCTCCACACTAGCTCCACATCACAAAACTATACCTTCCTGCAACCATCCTCCATAGTAGCTCCACATTACAAAACACAACCTTCATGCAAACAGTTCGCCACAATAGCTCCACCTCACAAAACAATGCCTTTCTGCAACAGTTCTCTACATTAGCTCCACATCACATAAAAATACGTTTCTGCAAAAGTTCTCCACAATGGCTTCGAATCAAAAAAGTATAACTTCCTGCAACAGTTCTCCACACTAGCTCCACCTCACAAAACAAGACCTCCCTGCAACAGTTCTCCACACTAGGTCCACCTCACAAAAAAAAAAAATACCTTTCTGCAACAGTTCTCTAAACTAGCTCCACATCACATAAAAATACGTTTCTGCAACAGTTCTCCACACTGTCTCTGAATCACAAAACTATACCTTCCAGAAACAGTTCTTCACACTAGCTCCGAATCACCAAAAAATACTTTCCTGCAACATTTCTACACACTAGCTCCACATCACAAAACTATAACTTCCTGCAACAGTTCTCCACACTACCTCCACCTCACAAAAAATACCTTTCTGCAACACTTCTCTACACTAGCTCCACCTCACAAAAAAATACCTTTCTGCAACACTTCTCTACACTAGATCTACATCACAAAAAAATACGTTTCTACAACGGTTCTCCACACAGGCTCTGAATCACAAAACTGTACCTTCCAGCAACAGTTCACACTAGCTCCGAAATACAAAACTATACCTTCCATCAACAGTTCTACATACTAGCTCCACATCACAAAACTATACCTTCCTGCAACCGTTCTCCACAGAGGCTCCACTTCACAAAACACTACTTTCTTGCAAACAGTTCTCCACAATACCTCCATATCACAAAACAAGACCTTTCTAAACTGCTCCCCACACTGGCTACGATCACAAAATAATACCTACCTGCAACAGTTTTCCACAATGGCTCCGAATCATAAAACTATACCTAATTGCAAGAGTTCTCCACAATAGCCGCAAATCACAAAACAATACTTTTCTGCAACATTTCTACACACTAGCTCCACATCACAAATCTATACCTTCCTGCAACAGTTCTCCACACTAGCTCCAAATCACAAACCAATACTTTCCTGCATCATTTCTACACAGTAGCTCCACATCACAAAACTATACCTTCCTGCAACAGTTCTCCACACTAGCTGCACATCACAAAACAATATGTTTCTGCAACAGTTCTCCACACTGGCTCCGAATCACAAAAGTATAACTTCCTGCAACAGTTCTAAACACTAGCTCCACCTCACAAACAATACCTTTCTGCAACAGTTCTCTATACCACCTCCACATCACAAAACAATACATTTCTACAGCAGTTCTCCACACTGGCTCCGAATCACCAAGAAATACCTTCCTGCAACAGTTCTACACACTAGCACCACCTCACAAAACAATACTTTTCTGCAAAGGTTCTCTACACTAGATCCACATCACAAAATAATACCTTCCTGCAACAGTTCTGCACACTGGCTCTGAATCAGAAAACTTTACCTTCAAGCAACAGTTCTTCAGACAAGCCCGAATTACAAAACTATAACTTCCTGCAAGAGTTCTCTACACTAGCTCCACATCACAAAACAATACCTACCTTCAACTTTTCTACACAGTAGCTCCACATCACAAAACAATACCTTCCTGCAACATTTCTACACAGTAGCTTCACATCACAAAACATTACCTTCCTGCAACATTTCTACACAGTAGGTCCAAATCACAACACAATACCTTCTGCAACTGTTCTCAACACTGGCTATGTATCACAAAATAATACCTTCCTGCAACAGTTCTACACACTGGCTCTAAATTACAAAACTATACCTAATGGCAACAGTTCCCCATACTCTCTCCAAATCACAAAACAATACTTTCCTGCAACATTTCTGCACACTAGCTCCACATCACAAAACTGTACCTTCCTGCAACAGTTCTTCACACTAGCTCCACCTCACAAAACAATACGTTTTTGCAACAAATCCCCACACTGGCTCCGAATCACAAAACTATACCTTCCAGCCACAGTTCTTCACACTAACTCCGAATCAAAAAACAATACTTTCCTGCAACATTTCTACAAACTAGCTCCACATCACAAAACTATACCTTCCTGCAAAGTTCTCCACATTAGCTCCACCTCACAAAACAATACCTTTCTGCAACAGTTCTCTACACTAGCTCCACATCACAAAACACTACGTTTCTACAGCAGGTCTCCACACTGGCACCGAATCACCAAACAATACCTTCCTGTAACAGTTCTACACACTAGCTCCGCCTCACAAAACAATACCTTTCTGCAACAGTTCTCCACACTAGCTCACCTCACAAAATAATACTTTTCTGCAACAGTTCTCGACACTTGCTCCACATCACAAATTAATACCTTCCTGCAACAGTTCTGCACACTGGCTCGGAATCAAAAAACTCTACCTTCCAGCAACAGTTCTTCACACAAGCTCCGATTCACAAAACTCTACCTTCGTGCAACAGATCTCCACACTAGCTCCACATCACAAAACAATACTTTCCTGCAACATTTCTACACAGTAACTCCACATCACAAAACAATATATTTTTAAACTGTTACCCGCACTAACTACGCATCACAAAATAATACCTTCCTGCAACAATTTTCCACAATGGCTCCGAATCACCAAACTATACCTAATTGCAACAGTTCTCCACAATAGCCACAAATCACAAAACAATAATTTCCTGCAAAATTTCTACACACTAGCTCCACATCAAAAAACTATACCTTCCTGCAACAGTTCTCCACACTAGCTCCACCTCACAAAACAATACGTTTTTGCAACAAATCCCCACACTGGCTCCGAATCACAAAACCATAACTTCCTGCAACCGTTCTCCACAGTAGCTCCACCTCACAAATCACTACCTTCATGCAAACAGTTCTCCACAATAGCTCCACCTCACTAAACAATACATTTTTGCAACAGTTCTCCACACAGGCTGCGAATCAAGTATAACTTCCTGCAACAGTTCTCCATACTAGCTCCACCTCACAAAACAATAGCTTTCTGCAACAGTTCTCTATACTAGCTCCACATCACAAAAAAATACATTTCTGCAGCAGTTCTCCATACAGGCTCCAGATCACCAAACAATACCTTCCTGCAACAGTTCTACACACTAGCTCCACCTCACAAACCAATACTTTTCTGCAACAGTTCTCTACACTAGATCCAAATCACAAAATAATACCTTCCAGCAACAGTTCTGCACACTGGCTCCGAATCACAAAACTTTATCTTCCAGCAACATTTCTTCACACAAGCTCTGAATCACAAAACTATAACTTCCTGCAAGAGTTCTCCACACTAGCTCCACATCACAAAATAATACCTTCCTGCAATATTTCTACAGAGTAGCTCCACATCACAAAACAATACCTTCCTGCAGCATTTCTACACAGTAACTCCACATCACAAAACGATACCTTTCTGCAACTGTTCTCCACACTGGCTATGTATCACAAAATAATAACTTCCTGCAACAGTTCTACACACTGGATCCAAATCACAATACTATACCTAATTGCAACAATTCCCCACACTCGCTCCAAATCAAAAAACAATATTTTCCTGCAACATTTCTACACACTAGCTACACATCACAAAACTATACCTTTCTGCAATAGTTCTCCACACAAGCTCCACCTCACAAAACAATACGTTTTTGCAACAATTCCCCACTCTGGCTCCGAATCAGAAAACAATACCTTCCAGCCACCGTGCTTCACACTACCTCCGAATCAAAAAACAATACTTTCCTGCAACACTTCTACACACTAGCTCCACATCACAAAAACTATACCTTCCCGCAACAGTTCTCCACACTAGCTCCACCTCACATAACAAAAACTTTCTGCAAAAAGTTCTCTACACTAGCTCCACATCACAAAGCAATACTTTCTGCAACACTTCTCCACACTGGTTCCGAATCACAAAACTATACCTTCCTTCAACAGTTCTTCACACTAGCTCCACATCACAAAACAATATGTTTCTGCAACAGTTCTCCACACTGGCTCCGAATCACAAAAGTATAACTTCCTGCAACAGTTCTCCACACTAGCTCCAGCCTCACAAAAAATACCTTTTTGCATCATTTCTCTACACTATCTCCACATCAAAAAACAATACGTTTCTGCAGCAGTTCTCCAAATGACTGGGAATCACGAAACAATACCTTCCTACAACAGTTCTCCACACTAGCTCCACCTCACAAAACAATACATTTCTGCAACAGTTCTCTACACTAGATCCACATCACAAAATAATACCTTCCTGCAACAGTTGCGCACACTTGCTCCGAATCACAAAACGTTACCTTCCAGCAAAAGTTCTTCAAAAAAGCTCCAAATCACAAAATTATACCTTCCTGTAAGGGTTCTCCAAACTAGCTCCACATCACAAAACAATACCTTCCTGCAACATTTCTACACAGTACCTCCACATCACAAAACGATACCTTTCTGCAACTGTTCTCCACACTGGCTATGTATCACAAAATAATACCTTTCTGCAACAGTTCTACACACTGGCTCCGAATCACAAAACTATACCTAATTGGAGCAGTTCCCCACACAATCTCCACATCACAAAAAAATACCTTTCTGCAACAGTTCTGCACACTGGCTCCGAATCACAAAACTATACCTTCCAGCAACAGTTCTTCACACTAGCTCCGAAACACAAAACTATACCTTCCTGCAACGGTTCTACACACTAGCTCCACATCACAAATCTATACCTTCTTGCAACCGTACTCCACAGTACCTCCACTTCACAAAACTCTACCTTCATGCAAACAGTTCTCCACAATAGCTCCACCTCACAAAACAATACATTTCTGCAACAGTTCTCTACATTAGCTCCACGTCACAAAACAATAACTTTCTGCAACAGTTCTCTACATTAGCTCCACATCACAAAACAATACGTTTCTGCAACAGTTCTCCACACTGGCTCCGAATCACAAAAGTATACCTTCCTGCAACAGTTCTCAACACTAGCTCGAATCACAAAACAATATTTTCCTGCAACATTTCTACACACTAGCTCCACATCACAAAACTATCCCTTCCTGCAACTGTTACCCACACTATCTCCAAATAACAAAACTATACCTTCCTGCAACAGTTCTCCACACTAGCTCCAAATCACAATACGATACTTTCCTGCAACATTTTTACACACTAGCTACACAACAAAAAACTATACCTTGCTGCAACAGTTCTTCACACTAGCTCCACCTCACAAAACCATACCTTGCTGCAGCAGTTCTTTACACTAGCTCCATATCACAAAACAATACGTTTCTGCAACAGTTCTCCACACTTGCTCGGAAACACCAAATTATACCTTCCTGCAACAGTTCTACACAGTAGCTCCACATCACAAAACAATTCCTTTCTATACTGTTCTCCACACTGGCGACGCATCACAAAATAATAACTTCCTGCAACAGTTTTCCACATTGTCTCCGACTCACAAAACTATACCTTCCAGCAACAGTTCTTCACACTTGCTCCAAAACACTAAACAATACTTTCCTGCAACATTTGTTCACACTAGCTCCACCTCACAAAACAATACCTTTCTGCAACAGTTCTCTACACTAGCGCCACCTCACAAAATAGTACGTTTGTGCAACACTTCCCCACACTGGCTCCGAATCACAAAACTATACCTTCCAGCAACAGTTCTTCACACTAGCTCCGAATCACAAAACAATTCTTTCCTGCAACATTTCTACACACTAGCTACTCATCACAAAACTATACCATCCTGCAACATTTCTCCACACTAGCTCCACCTCACAAAACAATACCTTTCTGCAACAGTTCTCTACCCTAGCTCCACATCACAAACAATACGTTTCCTCAACAGTTCTTCACACTAGCTCCACCTCACAAAACTATACCTTCCTGCAACCGTTCTCCACAGTAGCTCCACTTCACAAAACACTACCTTCATGCAAACAGTTCTCCACAATAGCTCGACCTCACAAAACAATACCTTTTGGCAACAGTTCTCTACATTAGCTAAACATCACAAAACAGTACGTTTCTGCAACAGTTCTCCACACTGGCTCCGAATCACCAAACAATACCTTCCTGCAACAGTCATTCACAGTAGCTCCAAATCACAAAACAATGCCTTCCTGCACCAGTTCTACACACTAGCTCCACATCACAAAACTATACATTACTGCAACATTTCTCCACACAAGCTCCACCTCACAAAACAATACCTTCCATGAAATGGTTCTCTACACTAGCTCCACCTCACAAAACAATACCTTTCTGCAACAGTTCTCCACAATAGCTCCACATGACAAAACAAACCTTCCTGCAACATTTCTTCACACTAGCTCCACATCACAAAACTATACCGTCCTGCAACAGTTCTCCACAATAGGTCCACCTCACAAAACAATATCATCCTGCAACTGTTCTACACACTAGATCCACATCACCAAACTATACCTTCCTGCAACATTTCTTCACACTAGCTCCACCTCACCAAACAATACCTTCAGGCAACAGTTCTCCACACTAGCTCCACCTAACAAAACAATACCTTCCTGCAACAGTTCTACACAGTAGCTCCACATCACAAATTAATACCTTCCAGCAACAGTTCTGCACACTGGCTCCGAATCACAAAACTATACCTAATTGCATCAGTTCCCCACTCTAGCTCCACCTCACAAAACAATACGTTTCTGCAACCGTTCCCCACACTGGCTCTAAATCACAAAAATATACCTTCCAGCAACTGTTTTTTACACTAGCTCCGAATCACAAAACAATACTTTCCTGCAACATTTCTACACACTAGCTCCACCTCACAAACAATACCTTTCTGCAACAGTTCTCTATACCACCTCCAGATCACAAAACAATACATTTCTGCAGCAGTTCTCCACACTGGCTCCGAATCACCAAGAAATACCTTCCTGCAACAGTTCTACACACTAGCACCACCTCACAAAACAATAATTTTCTACAAAAGTTCTCTACACTAGATCCACATCACAAAATAATACCTTCCTGCAACAGTCTGCACACTGGCTCCGAATCAGAAAACTTTACCTTCAAGCAACAGTTCTTCACACAAGCTCCGAATTACAAAACTATAACTTCCTGCAACAGTTCTCTACACTACCTCCACATCACAAAACAATACCTTCCTGCAACATTTCTACACAGTAGCTTCACATCACAAAACATTACCTTCCTGCAACATTTCTACACAGTAGCTCCACATCTCAAAACAATACGTTTCTGCAACAGTTCTCCACACTTGCTCGGAATCACCAAATTATACCTTCCTGCAACAGTTCTTCACACTAGCTCCGAATCACAAAACAATTCTTTCCTGCAACATTTCTACACACTAGCTACTCATCACAAAATTATACCATCCTGCAATAGTTCTCCACACTAGCTCCACCTCACAAAACAATACCTTTCTGCAACAGTTCTCTACCCTAGCTCCACATCACAAACAATACGTTTCCTCAAGAGTTCTTCACACTAGCTCCACCTCACAAAACTATACCTTCCTGCAACCGCTTCTCCACAGTAGCTCCACTTCTCAAAACAATACCTTCATGCAAACAGTTCTCCACAATAGCTCCACCTTACAAAACAATACCTTTTGGCAACAGTTCTCTACATTAGCTAAACATCACAAAACAATACGTTTCTGCAACAGTTCTCCACACTGGCTCCGAATCACCAAACAATACCTTCCTGCAACAGTTCTACACACTAGCTTCACATCACAAAACAATACCTTCCTGGAACATTTCTACACAGTACCTTCACATCACAAAACATTTCCTTTCTAAACTGTTCTCCACACTGGCGACACATCACAATATAATACCTTTCTGCAACAGTTTTCCACTCTGGCTCCGACTCACAAAACTATACCTTCCAGCAACAGTTCTTCACACTCGCTACAAAACACAAAACAATATTTTCCTACAACATTTCTACATACTAGCTCCACATAAAAAACTATACCTACTTGAAACAGTTCTCCACACTAGCTCCACCTCACAAAAATACGTTTCTGCTACAGTTCTCCACACCGGCTCCGAATCACAAAACTATACCTTCCAGCAACAGTTCTTCACACTAGCTCCGAATCACAAAACAATACTTTCCTGCAACAGTTCTCCACACTAGCTCCAAGTCACAAAAAAATACTTTCCTGCAACTTTTCTACACACTAGCTCCACATCACAAAACTATACCTTCCTGCAACTGTTCTCCACACTAGCTCCACCTAACAAAACAATACGTTTCTGCAACAGTTCCCCACACTGACTCCGAATCACAAAACTATACTGTCCATCAACAGTTCTTCACACTAGCTCCGAATCACAAAGCAATAATTTCCTGCAACATTTGTACACACTAGCTCCATATCACAAAACTATATCTTCCTGCAACCGTTCTCCACATTAGCTCCACTTCACAAAACACTACTTTCATGGAAACAGTTCTCCACAATAGCTCCACCTCACAAAACAATACCATTCTACAACACTTCTCTACATTAGCTCCACATCACAAAACAATACCTTTCTGCAACAGTTCTCTACACAAGCTCCACATCACAAAACAATACGTTTCTGGAGCAGTTCTCCAGACTGGCTCCGAATTACAAAACTATATCTTCCTGCAAAAGTTCTCCACACTAGCTCCACCTCACAAAAAATACCTTTCTGCAACAGTTCGACACACTAGCTTCACCTCACAAAACAATACATTTCTGCAACAGTTCCCCACACTTTCTCCGAAACACAAAACAATACTTTCCTGCAACATTTCTACACACCAGCTCCACATCACAAAACTAAACCTTGCTGCAACAGTTCTCCACACTAGCTCCACCTCAAAAAACAATACCTTTCTGCAACAGTTCTCTGCATTAGCTCCACATCACAAAACAATACGTTTCTGCAACAGTTCTCCATACTGGCTCCGAATCACAAAAGTATAACTTCCTGCAACAGTTCTCCACACTAGCTCCACCTCACAAATCAGTACCTTTCTACAACAGTTCTCTACACTAGCTCCACATTAAAAAACAATACGTTTCTGCAGCAGTTCTCCACACTGGCTCCAAATCACCCAACAATACCTTCCTGCAACAGTTCTCTACACTAGCTCCACCACACAAAACAATAAATTTCTGCAACAGTTTTCTACACTAGATACACATCACAAAATAATACCTTCCTGCAACCGTTCTGCACACTGGCTCCGAATCACAAAACATTATCTTCCAGCAACAGTTCTTCACACAAGCTCCTAATCACAAAACTATACCTTCCTGCAAGAGTTCTCCACACTAGCTCCACATCACAAAACAATACCTTCCTGCAATATTTCTACACAGTAGCTCCACATCAAAAAACGATACCTTTCTCCAACAGTTCTCCACACTGGCTATGTATCACAAAATAATACCTTCCTGCAACAGTTCTACACACTGGCTCCGAATCACAAAACTATACCTAATTGCAAGAGTTCCCCACAAGCTCCACATCACAAAACTATACCTTCCTGCAACAGTTCTCCACACTAGCTCCAAATTACAAAACAATACTTTCCTGCAACATTTCTCCACACTAGCTCCACCTCACAAAATAACAGGTTTTTGCAACAGTTCCCCACACTGGCTAAGAATCACAAAACTATACCTTCCAGCAACAGTTCTCCACACTAGCTCAAAATCACAAAACAATACCTTCCTGCAACAGTTCTACACACTAACTCCACATCACAAAACTATACCTTGCTGCAACAGTTCCCTTCACTAGCTCCAAATCACAAAACAATAAGTTTCTGCAGCAGTTCTCCACACTGGCTCCGAATCACCAAACATTACCTTCCTGCAACAGTTCTACACACTAGCTCCACATCACAAAACTATATCTTCCTGCAACATTTCTACACAGTAGCTCCACATCACAAAACAATTCCTTTCTAAACTGTTCTCAACACTGGCTACGCATCACAAAATAATACCTTCCTGAAACAATTTTCGACACTGGCTCCGAATCACAAAAGTATACCTTCCAGCAACAGTTCTTCACACTAGCTCCGAATCACAAAACAATACTTTCCTGCAACTTTTCTACACACTAGCTCCACATCACAAAACTATACCTTCCTGCAACAGTTCTCCATACTAGCTCCACCTCACAAAACAATACCTTTCTGCAACAGTTCTTTATACTAGCTGCACATCACAAAACAATACGTTTCTGCAGGAGTTCTCCACACTGGCTCCGAATCACCAAACAATACCTTCCTGCAACAGTTTTCCACACTAGCTCCACCTCAGAAAATAATAACTTTCTGCAACAGTTCTCTACACTCGATCCACATCACAAAATAATACCTTCCTGCAACAGTGGTGCGCATTGGCTCCGAAACACAAAACTTTAGCTTCCAGCAACAGTTCTTCACACAAGCTCCAAATCACAAAAAATACCTTTCTGCACCAGTTCTCTAAACTAGCTCCACATCACAAAACAATACGTTTCTGCAGCACTTCTCTACACTAGCTCCAAATCACAAAACAATACTTTCCTGCACCATTTCTACACACCAGCTCCACATCACAAACTATACCTTGCTGCAACAGTTCTCCACACTAGCTCCACCTCACAAAACAATACCTTTCTGCAACAGTTCTCCACACTAGCTCCATATCACAAAACAATACGTTTCTGCAACAGTTCTCAACACTGGCTCCGAATCACAAAACTATACCTTCCAGCAACAGTTCTTCACACTAGCTACGAATCACAAACTATACCTTCCTGCAGCAGTACTACACACTAGCTCCACATCACCAAACTGTACCTTCCTGCAACCTTTCTCCCCAGTAGCTCCACTTCACGAAACACAACCTTCATGCAAAATGTTCTCCACAATAGCTCCAACTCACAAAACAATACCTTTCTGCAACAGTTCTCTACATTATGTGGACATCACAAAACAATACGTTTCTGCAACAGTTCTCCATACTGGCTCCGAATCACAAAAGTATATCTTCCTGCAACAGTTCTCCACACTAGCTCCACCTCACAAAACAGTACCTTTCTGCAACAGTTCTCTACACTAGCTCCACATCACAAAACAATACGTTTCTGCAGCAGTTCTTCAGACTGGCTCCGAATCACCCAACAATACCTTCCTGCAACAATTCTCTACACTAGCTCAACCTCACAAAACAATAACTTTCTGCAACAGTTTTCTACACTAGATGCACATCACAAAATAATACCTTCCTGCAACAGTTCTGCACACTGGCTCCAAATCACAAACATTACATTCCAGCAACAGTTCTTCACACAAGCTCCGAATCACAAAACTATACCTTCCTGCGAGAGTTCTCCACACTAGCTCCACATCACAAAACAATACCTTCCTGCAACATTTCTACACAGTAGCTCCACATCACAAAACTATACCTACCTGTAACAGTTCTCCACACTAACTCCACCTCACAAAACAATACCTTTCTGCAACAGTTCTCTACACTAGCTCCACATCCCAAAACAATATGTTTCTGCAACAGTTCTCCACACTGGATCCGAATCACAAAACTATACCTTCCTGCAACAGTTCTACACAATAGCTCCACCTCACAAAACAATACTTTTCTGCAACAGTTCTCTATACTTACTCCACATCACAAATTAATACCTTCCTGCAACAGTTCTCCACACTAGTTCCACATCACAAAACAATGCCTTCCTGCAACATTTCCAGATAGTAGCTTCACATCACAAAACAATAACTTTCTAAACTGTTCTCCACACTGGCTACGCATCACAAAATAATACCTTCCTGCAAAAGTTTTCCACACTGGCTCCGAATCACAAAACTATACCTATTTGCAACAGTTCTCCACAATAGCTCCAAATCACAAAACAATACTTTCCTGCAATATTTCTACACACAAGCTCCACATCACAAACTTTACCTTCCTGCAACCTTTTCTCCACACTACCTCCAAATAACAAAACAATACATTCCTGCATCATTTATACACAGTAGCTCCACATCACAAAACTATAACTTTCTGCAACAGTTCTCTACACTAGCTCCACCTCACAAAACAATACCTTTCTGCAAGAGTTCTCCACATTCGCTCCACATCACAAAACAATACCTTCCTGGAACATTTCTACACACTAGCTCCACATCACAAAACTATACCTTCCTGCAAGAGTTCTCCACAATAGCTCCACCTCACAAAAAATATCTTCCTGCAACAGTTCTACACACTATATACACATCACAAAACTATACCTTCCTGCAACAGTTCTACACACTAGATACACATCACAAAACTATACCTTCCTGCATCAGTTCTCCACACTAGCTCCACAACACCAAACAATACCTTCATGCAACAGTTCTCCACACTAGCTCCACCTCACAAAAAAATAACTTTCTGCAACAGTTCTCTATACTAGCTCCACATCACAAATTAATACCTTCCTACAACAGTTCTGCACACTGGCTCCGAATCACAAAACTCAACCTTCCTGCAACAGTTCTACACACTAGCTCCACATCACATAACAATATCTTCCTGCAACATTTCTACACAGTAGCTCCACATCACAAAACAATACCTATCTAAACTGTTGTCCACACTGGCTACGCATCACAAAATAATACCATACTGCAACAGTTTCCCACACTGGCTCCTTATCACAAAACTATACCTTCCTGCAACAGTTCTTCACACTAGCTCCGAATCACAAAACAATACTTTCCAGCAAAATTTCTACACACTAGCTACAAATCACAAAACTATACATTGCTGCAACAGTTCTCCACAATAGCTCCACATCGCAAATCAATACCTTTCTGCAACAGTTCTCTACATTAGCTCCACATCACAAAACAATACGTTTCCTCAAGTGTTCTCCATACTGGCTCTGAATCACAAAAGTATAAATTCCCTGCAACAGTTCTCCACACTAGATCCACCTCACAAAACAATATCTTTCTGCAACAGTTCTGTACACTAGCTCCACATCACAAAACCATACTTTTCTGCAGCAGTTCTCCACTCTGGCTCCGAATCACCCAACAATACGTTTCTGCAACAGTTCTCCACACTGGCTCAGAATCACAAAACTATACCTTCCAGCAACAGTTCTTCACACTTGCTCCGAATCACAAAACTATACCTTCCTGCAACAGTTCTACACACTAGCTCCACCTCACAAAACAATACCTTTCTGCAACATTTCTCTACACTAGCTCCACATCACAAAATAATACCTTCCTACAACAGTTCTGCACACTGGCTCCGAATCACAGAACTCTACCTTCCTGCAACAGTTCTACACACTAGCTCCACCTCACAAAACAATACCTTTCTGCAACAGTTATCTACACTAGCTCCACATCACAAATTAATACCTTCCTGCAACAGTCCTGCACACTGGCTTCGAATCAAAAAACTCTACCTTCCAGCAACAGTTCTTCACACAAGCGCCGAATCACAAAATTCTACCTTCCTGCTATAGTTCTCCACAGTAGCTCCACATCACAAAACAATACCTTTCTAAACTGTTCTCCACACAGGCTACGCATCACAAAATAATGCCTTCCTGCAACAGTTTTCCACACTAGCTCCTAATCACAAAACAATACTTTCCTGCACCAGGTCTACACACTAGCTCCACATCACAAAACTATACCTTACTGCAACATTTCTACACACTAGTTACGAATCACAAAACAATACCTTCATGCAAACAATTATCAACATTAACTCCACATCACAAAACAATACGTTTCTTCAACAGTTCTCCACACTGGCTCCGAATCACAATTCTCCACCTTCCAGCAACAGTTTACACACTAGTTCCGAATCACAAAACAATACCTTCCTGCACCAGGTCTACACACTAGCTCCACATCACAAAACTATACCTTCCTGCAAGAGTTCTCCACAATAGCTCCACCTCACAAAAAAATATCTTCCTGCAACAGTTCTACACACTATATACACATCACAAAACTATACCTTCCTGCAACAGTTCTACACACTAGATACACATCACAAAACTATACCTTCCTGCATCAGTTCTCCACACTAGCTCCACAACACCAAACAATACCTTCATGCAACAGTTCTCCACACTAGCTCCACCTCACAAAAAAATAACTTTCTGCAACAGTTCTCTATACTAGCTCCACATCACAAATTAATACCTTCCTACAACAGTTCTGCACACTGGCTCCGAATCACAAAACTCAACCTTCCTGCAACAGTTCTACACACTAGCTCCACATCACATAACAATATCTTCCTGCAACATTTCTACACAGTAGCTCCACATCACAAAACAATACCTATCTAAACTGTTGTCCACACTGGCTACGCATCACAAAATAATACCATACTGCAACAGTTTCCCACACTGGCTCCTTATCACAAAACTATACCTTCCTGCAACAGTTCTTCACACTAGCTCCGAATCACAAAACAATACTTTCCAGCAAAATTTCTACACACTAGCTACAAATCACAAAACTATACATTGCTGCAACAGTTCTCCACAATAGCTCCACATCGCAAATCAATACCTTTCTGCAACAGTTCTCTACATTAGCTCCACATCACAAAACAATACGTTTCCTCAAGTGTTCTCCATACTGGCTCTGAATCACAAAAGTATAAATTCCTGCAACAGTTCTCCACACTAGATCCACCTCACAAAACAATATCTTTCTGCAACAGTTCTGTACACTAGCTCCACATCACAAAACCATACTTTTCTGCAGCAGTTCTCCACTCTGGCTCCGAATCACCCAACAATACGTTTCTGCAACAGTTCTCCACACTGGCTCAGAATCACAAAACTATACCTTCCAGCAACAGTTCTTCACACTTGCTCCGAATCACAAAACTATACCTTCCTGCAACAGTTCTACACACTAGCTCCACCTCACAAAACAATACCTTTCTGCAACATTTCTCTACACTAGCTCCACATCACAAAATAATACCTTCCTACAACAGTTCTGCACACTGGCTCCGAATCACAGAACTCTACCTTCCTGCAACAGTTCTACACACTAGCTCCACCTCACAAAACAATACCTTTCTGCAACAGTTATCTACACTAGCTCCACATCACAAATTAATACCTTCCTGCAACAGTCCTGCACACTGGCTTCGAATCAAAAAACTCTACCTTCCAGCAACAGTTCTTCACACAAGCGCCGAATCACAAAATTCTACCTTCCTGCTATAGTTCTCACAGTAGCTCCACATCACAAAACAATACCTTTCTAAACTGTTCTCCACACAGGCTACGCATCACAAAATAATGCCTTCCTGCAACAGTTTTCCACACTAGCTCCTAATCACAAAACAATACTTTCCTGCACCAGGTCTACACACTAGCTCCACATCACAAAACTATACCTTACTGCAACATTTCTACACACTAGTTACGAATCACAAAACAATACCTTCATGCAAACAATTATCAACATTAACTCCACATCACAAAACAATACGTTTCTTCAACAGTTCTCCACACTGGCTCCGAATCACAATTCTCCACCTTCCAGCAACAGGTTACACACTAGTTCCGAATCACAAAACAATACCTTCCTGCACCAGGTCTACACACTAGCTCCACATCACAAAACTATACCTTACTGCAACATTTCTCCACACTAGCTCCACATCACAAAACAATACCTTCCTGCAACATTTCTACACACTAGCACCACATCACAAAACTAAACCTTCCTGCAACAGTTCTAAAGCCTAGCTCCACATCACAAATCTATATCTTCCTGCAAAAGATCTCCACACTAGCTCCAAATCACAAAAATATACCTTAATGCAACAGTTCTCGACACTAGTTACACCTCACAAAACAAGACATTTCAGCAACAGTTCTCTACACTAGCTCCACATCACAATATAATACCTTCCTGCAACAGTTCTGAACACTGGCTCCGAATCACAAAACTATTCCTTCCAGAAAGGGTTCTTCACACTAGCTCCGAATCACAAACTATACCTTCCTACAACAGTTCTACACACTAGCTCCACATCACAAAACTATACCTTCCTGCAACCATTCTCCAAAGTAGCTCCACTTCACATAATACTACCTTCATGCAAACAGTTCTCCACAATAGCGCCACCTAACAAAACAATACCTTTCGGCAACAGTTCTCTAAATTAGCTCCACATCACAAAACAATACGTTTCTGCAACAGTTCTCCTCACTGGCTCCGAATCACAAAACTGTAACTTCCTGCAACAGTTCTCCACACTAGTTCCACCTCACAATACTATACCTTACTGCAACATTTCTCCACACTAGCTCCACCTCACAAAACAATACCTTTCTGGAAACGTTTCTCTACACTAGCTCCACCTGACAAAAGAATACCTTTCTGCAAAAGTTCTCTACACTAGCTCCACATCAAAAAACAATACCTTCCTGCAACATTTCTACATACTAGCTCCACATCACAAAACTCTACATTCCTGCAACAGTTCTCAACACTAGCTCCAACTAACAAATCAATATCTTCCTGCAACTATTCTACACCTATTTCCACATCACAAAACTATACCTTCCTGCAACAGTTCTACACACTAGCTCTACTTCATAAAGCAATACCTTTCTGCAACAGGTCTCTACACTAGCTCCAAATCACAGAATAATATCTTCCTGCGACAGTTCTGCACACTGGCTCTGAATCACAAAACTATACCTAATTGCAATATTTCCCCACAATAGCTCCACATCAAAAACTATACCTTCCTGCAACAGTTCTCCACACTAGCTCCACCTCACAAAACAATACCTTTCTGCAACAGTTCTCTACATTAGCTATACATCACAAAACAATACGTTTCTGCAACAGTTCTCCACACTGGCTCTGAATCATAAAATTATAACTTCCTGCAACAGTTCTCCACACTAGCTCCACCACAAAAAACTATACCTTACTGCAACATTTCTCCACACTAGCTCCACCACACAAAACATCTTCCTGGAAACGGTTCTCTACATTAGCTCCACCTCACAACACAATACCTTTCTGCAACAGTACTCTAAACTAGCTCCACATCACAAAACAATACCTTCCTGCAACAGTTCTCCACACTAGCTCCATTTCACAAAAAAATATCTTCCTGCAACAGTTCTACACACTAGCTCCTCATCACAAATCTATACCTACCTGCAACAGTTCTCCACACTAGCTCCATCTCATGAAACAATACCTTTCTGCAACAGTTCTCTACACTAGCTATACAACACAAAATAATACCTTCCTGCAACAGTTCTGCATGCTGGCTCCCAATCATAAAACTTTACCTTCCAGCAACAGTTCTTCACACACGCTCCGAATCACAAAATTATACCTTCCTGCAACAGTTTTCCACACTAGCTACACATCACAAAACAATACTTTCCTGCAACTTGTCTACACAGTAGCTCCACGTCACAAAACAACACCTTTCTGCAACTGTTCTCCACACTGGCTATGTATCACAAAATAATACCTTCCTGCAACAGTTCTACACACTGGCTCTGAATCACAACACTATACCTAATTGCAATATTTCCCCACAATAGCTCCACATCACAAAACTATACCTTCCTGCAACAGCTCTCCACACTAGCTCCAAATCAAAATCAATACTTTCCTGCAACATTTCTACACACTAGCTCCACATCACAAATCTACACCTTCCTTCAACAGTTCTCTACACTATCTATACCTCACAAAACAATACATTTCTGCAACAGTTCTCTACACTAGCACCACATCAAAAAAAAAAAAAAACGTTTCTGCAGCAGTTCTCGACACTGGCTCCGAATCACAAAATTATACCTTCCAGCAACAGTTCTTCACACTTGTTCCAAATCACCAAATTATACCTTCCTGCAACAGTTCTACATACTAGCTCCACATCAAAAAATTATACTTTCCTGCAACCCGTTCTCCACAGTAGCTCCACTTAACAATACACTACCTTCATGCAAACAGTTCTCCACAATAGCTCCACCTCACAAAACAATACTTTTCTGCAACAGTTCTCTACATTAGCAACACATCACAAAACAATACGTTTCTGCAACAGTTCTCCACACTAGTTCCGAATCACAAAACAATATCTTCCTGCACCAGTTCTACACACTAGCTCCACATCACAAAACTATACCTTACCTCAACATTTCTCCACACTAGCTACACCTCACAAAACAATACCTTCCGGGAAACAGTTCTCTACACTAGCTCCCCATCACAAAACAATAACTTCCTGCAACATTTCTACACACTAGCACCACATCACAATACTATACCTTCCAGCAACAGTTCTTCACACTAGCTCCACCTCAAAAAACAATACCTTTCTGCAACAGTTCTTTACATTAACTCCACATCTCAAAACAATACGTTTCTGCAACAGTTCTCCATACTGGCTCCAATCACAAAATTATAACTTCCTGCAACAGTTCTCCACACTAGCTCCACCTCACAAAACTATACCTTACTGCAACATTTCTCCACACTAGCTCCACCTCACAAAACAATATCTTCCTGGAAACGGTTCTCTACATTAGCTCCACCTCACAAAACAATACCTTTCTGCAACAGTACTCTACATTAGCTCCACATCACAAAACAATACCTTCCTGCAACAGTTCTCCACACTAGCTCCACTTCACAAAATAATATCTTCCTGCAACAGTTCTACACACTAGCTGCACATCACAAAACTATACCTTTCTGCAATAGTTCTCCACACAAGCTCCACCTCACAAAACAATACGTTTTTGCAACAATTCCCCACTCTGGCTCCGAATCAGAAAACAATACCTTCCAGCCACCGTGCTTCACACTACCTCCGAATCAAAAAACAATACTTTCCTGCGACATTTCTACACACTAGCTCCACATCACAAATCTACACCTTCCTGCAACAGTTCTCAACACTGTCTATACCTCATAAAACAATATATTTCTGCAACAGATCTCTACACTAGGACCACATCACAAAACAATACGTTTCTGCAACAGTCTCGACACTGGCTCCGAAACACAAAACTGTACCTTCCAGCAACAGTTCTTCGCACTAGCTCCGAATCACAAAATTATTCCTTGCTGCAACAGTTCTACATACTAGCTCCACATCAAAAAACTATACCTTCCTGCAACCGTTCTCCACAGTAGCTCCACTTAACAAAACACTACCTTCATGCAAACAGTTCTCCACAATAGCTCCACCTCACAAAACAATACCTTTCTGCAACAGTTCTCTACATTAGCAACACATCACAAAACAATACGTTTCTGCAACAGTTCTCCACACTAGTTCCGAATCACAAAACAATACCTTCCTGCACCAGTTCTCCACAATAGCTCCACCTCACAAAACAATACCTTTCTGCAACAGTTCTCTACATTAGCAACACATCACAAAACAATACCTTCCTGGAAACAGTTCTCTACATTAGCTCTACCTAACAAAACAATACCTTTCTGCAACAGTTCTCCACACTAGCTCCACATCCCAAAAGAATACCTTCCTGCAACAGTTCTCCACACTATCTCCACATCACAAAAATATACCTTCCTGCAACAGTTCTCCACACTAGCTCCACCTCACAAAACAATACCTTCCTGCAACAGTTCTTTACATTAACTCCACATCTCAAAACAATACGTTTCTGCAACAGTTCTCCACACTGGCTCCAATCACAAAATTATAACTTCCTGCAACAGTTCTCCACACTAGCTCCACCTCAAAAAACTATACCTTACTGCAACATTTATCCACACTAGCTCCACCTCACAAAACAATATCTTCCTGGAAACGGTTCTCTACATTAGCTCCACCTCACAAAACAATACCTTTCTGCAACAGTACTCTACATTAGCTCCACATCACAAAACAATACCTTCCTGCAACAGTTCTCCACACTAGCTCCACTTCACAAAACAATATCTTCCTGCAACAGTTCTACACACTAGCTGCACATCACAAAACTATACCTTCCTGCAACAGTTCTCCACACTAGCTCCATCTCACAAAACAATACCTTTCTGCAACAGTTCTCTACACTAGCTTCACAACACAAAATAATACCTCGCTGCAACTGTTCTACATGCTGGCTCCCAATCATAAAACTTTTCCTTCCAGCAACAGTTCTTCACACATGCTCCGAATCACAAAACTATAACTTCCTGCAACAGTTTTCCACACTAGCTACACATCACCAAACAATACTTTCCTGCAATTGTCTACAAAGTACCTCCACGTCACAAAACAACACCTTTCTGCAACTGTTCTCCACACTGGCTATGTATCACAAAAAATACCTTCCTGCAACAGTTCTATACACTGGCTCTGAATCCCCAAACTATACCTAATTGCAATATTTCACCACACTAGCTCCTCATCACCAAACTATACCTTCCTGCAACAGCTCTCCACACTAGCTCCAAATCAAAAAACAATACTTTCCTGCGACATTTCTACACACTAGCTCCACATCACAAATCTACACATTCCTGCAACAGTTCTGCACACTATCTATACCTCATAAAACAATACATTTCTGCAACAGTTCTCTACACTAGCACCACATCACAAAACAATACGTTTCTGCAACAGTTCTAGACACTGGCTCCGAAACACAAAACTGTACCTTCCAGCAACAGTTCTTCACACTAGCTCCGAATCACAAAATTATACCTTCCTGCAACAGTTCTACTTACTAGCTCCACATCAAAAAACTATACCTTCCTGCAACCGTTCTCCACAGTAGCTCCACTTAACAAAACACTACCTTCATGCAAACAGTTCTCCACAATAGCTCCACCTCACAAAGCAATACCTTTCTGCCACAGTTCTCTACATTAGCAACACATCACAAAACAATACGTTTCGGCAATAGTTCTCCACACTAGTTCCGAATCACAAAACAATACCTTCCTGCACCAGTTCTACACACTAGCTCCACATCACAAAACTATACCTTACTGCAACATTTCTCCACACTAGCTACACCTCACAAAACAATACCTTTCAGGAAACAGTTCTCTACACTAGCTCCACATCAGAAAACAATACCCTCCTGCAACATTTCTACACACTAGCACCACAACACAAAACTATACCTTGATGCAACCGTTCTCCACAGTAGCTCCACTTCACAAAATACTACCTTCAGGCAAACAGTTCACCAAAATAGCTCCACCTCACAAAACAATACCTTTCTGCAACAGTTCTCTACATTAACTCCACATCTCAAAACAATACGTTTCTGCAACAGTTCTCCACACTAGATCCACCTCACAAAACAATATCTTTCTGCAACAGTTCTGTACACTAGCTCCACATCACAAAACCATACTTTTCTGCAGCAGTTCTCCACTCTGGCTCCGAATCACCCAACAATACGTTTCTGCAACAGTTCTCCACACTGGCTCAGAATCACAAAACTATACCTTCCAGCAACAGTTCTTCACACTTGCTCCGAATCACAAAACTATACCTTCCTGCAACAGTTCTACACACTAGCTCCACCTCACAAAACAATACCTTTCTGCAACATTTCTCTACACTAGCTCCACATCACAAAATAATACCTTCCTACAACAGTTCTGCACACTGGCTCCGAATCACAGAACTCTACCTTCCTGCAACAGTTCTACACACTAGCTCCACCTCACAAAACAATACCTTTCTGCAACAGTTATCTACACTAGCTCCACATCACAAATTAATACCTTCCTGCAACAGTCCTGCACACTGGCTTCGAATCAAAAAACTCTACCTTCCAGCAACAGTTCTTCACACAAGCGCTCGAATCACAAAATTCTACCTTCCTGCTATAGTTCTCCACAGTAGCTCCACATCACAAAACAATACCTTTCTAAACTGTTCTCCACACAGGCTACGCATCACAAAATAATGCCTTCCTGCAACAGTTTTCCACACTAGCTCCTAATCACAAAACAATACTTTCCTGCACCAGGTCTACACACTAGCTCCACATCACAAAACTATACCTTACTGCAACATTTCTACACACTAGTTACGAATCACAAAACAATACCTTCATGCAAACAATTATCAACATTAACTCCACATCACAAAACAATACGTTTCTTCAACAGTTCTCCACACTGGCTCCGAATCACAATTCTCCACCTTCCAGCAACAGGTTACACACTAGTTCCGAATCACAAAACAATACCTTCCTGCACCAGGTCTACACACTAGCTCCACATCACAAAACTATACCTTACTGCAACATTTCTCCACACTAGCTCCACATCACAAAACAATACCTTCCTGCAACATTTCTACACACTAGCACCACATCACAAAACTAAACCTTCCTGCAACAGTTCTAAAGCCTAGCTCCACATCACAAATCTATATCTTCCTGCAAAAGATCTCCACACTAGCTCCAAATCACAAAAATATACCTTAATGCAACAGTTCTCGACACTAGTTACACCTCACAAAACAAGACATTTCAGCAACAGTTCTCTACACTAGCTCCACATCACAATATAATACCTTCCTGCAACAGTTCTGAACACTGGCTCCGAATCACAAAACTATTCCTTCCAGAAAGGGTTCTTCACACTAGCTCCGAATCACAAACTATACCTTCCTACAACAGTTCTACACACTAGCTCCACATCACAAAACTATACCTTCCTGCAACCATTCTCCAAAGTAGCTCCACTTCACATAATACTACCTTCATGCAAACAGTTCTCCACAATAGCGCCACCTAACAAAACAATACCTTTCGGCAACAGTTCTCTAAATTAGCTCCACATCACAAAACAATACGTTTCTGCAACAGTTCTCCTCACTGGCTCCGAATCACAAAACTGTAACTTCCTGCAACAGTTCTCCACACTAGTTCCACCTCACAATACTATACCTTACTGCAACATTTCTCCACACTAGCTCCACCTCACAAAACAATACCTTTCTGGAAACGTTTCTCTACACTAGCTCCACCTGACAAAAGAATACCTTTCTGCAAAAGTTCTCTACACTAGCTCCACATCAAAAAACAATACCTTCCTGCAACATTTCTACATACTAGCTCCACATCACAAAACTCTACATTCCTGCAACAGTTCTCAACACTAGCTCCAACTAACAAATCAATATCTTCCTGCAACTATTCTACACACTATTTCCACATCACAAAACTATACCTTCCTGCAACAGTTCTACACACTAGCTCTACTTCATAAAGCAATACCTTTCTGCAACAGGTCTCTACACTAGCTCCAAATCACAGAATAATATCTTCCTGCGACAGTTCTGCACACTGGCTCTGAATCACAAAACTATACCTAATTGCAATATTTCCCCACAATAGCTCCACATCAAAAACTATACCTTCCTGCAACAGTTCTCCACACTAGCTCCACCTCACAAAACAATACCTTTCTGCAACAGTTCTCTACATTAGCTATACATCACAAAACAATACGTTTCTGCAACAGTTCTCCACACTGGCTCTGAATCATAAAATTATAACTTCCTGCAACAGTTCTCCACACTAGCTCCACCACAAAAAACTATACCTTACTGCAACATTTCTCCACACTAGCTCCACCACACAAAACATCTTCCTGGAAACGGTTCTCTACATTAGCTCCACCTCACAACACAATACCTTTCTGCAACAGTACTCTAAACTAGCTCCACATCACAAAACAATACCTTCCTGCAACAGTTCTCCACACTAGCTCCATTTCACAAAAAAATATCTTCCTGCAACAGTTCTACACACTAGCTCCTCATCACAAATCTATACCTACCTGCAACAGTTCTCCACACTAGCTCCATCTCATGAAACAATACCTTTCTGCAACAGTTCTCTACACTAGCTATACAACACAAAATAATACCTTCCTGCAACAGTTCTGCATGCTGGCTCCCAATCATAAAACTTTACCTTCCAGCAACAGTTCTTCACACACGCTCCGAATCACAAAATTATACCTTCCTGCAACAGTTTTCCACACTAGCTACACATCACAAAACAATACTTTCCTGCAACTTGTCTACACAGTAGCTCCACGTCACAAAACAACACCTTTCTGCAACTGTTCTCCACACTGGCTATGTATCACAAAATAATACCTTCCTGCAACAGTTCTACACACTGGCTCTGAATCACAACACTATACCTAATTGCAATATTTCCCCACAATAGCTCCACATCACAAAACTATACCTTCCTGCAACAGCTCTCCACACTAGCTCCAAATCAAAATCAATACTTTCCTGCAACATTTCTACACACTAGCTCCACATCACAAATCTACACCTTCCTTCAACAGTTCTCTACACTATCTATACCTCACAAAACAATACATTTCTGCAACAGTTCTCTACACTAGCACCACATCAAAAAAAAAAAAAAAAAAAAACGTTTCTGCAGCAGTTCTCGACACTGGCTCCGAATCACAAAATTATACCTTCCAGCAACAGTTCTTCACACTTGTTCCGAATCACCAAATTATACCTTCCTGCAACAGTTCTACATACTAGCTCCACATCAAAAAATTATACTTTCCTGCAACCGTTCTCCACAGTAGCTCCACTTAACAATACACTACCTTCATGCAAACAGTTCTCCACAATAGCTCCACCTCACAAAACAATACTTTTCTGCAACAGTTCTCTACATTAGCAACACATCACAAAACAATACGTTTCTGCAACAGTTCTCCACACTAGTTCCGAATCACAAAACAATATCTTCCTGCACCAGTTCTACACACTAGCTCCACATCACAAAACTATACCTTACCTCAACATTTCTCCACACTAGCTACACCTCACAAAACAATACCTTCCGGGAAACAGTTCTCTACACTAGCTCCCCATCACAAAACAATAACTTCCTGCAACATTTCTACACACTAGCACCACATCACAATACTATACCTTCCAGCAACAGTTCTTCACACTAGCTCCACCTCAAAAAACAATACCTTTCTGCAACAGTTCTTTACATTAACTCCACATCTCAAAACAATACGTTTCTGCAACAGTTCTCCATACTGGCTCCAATCACAAAATTATAACTTCCTGCAACAGTTCTCCACACTAGCTCCACCTCACAAAACTATACCTTACTGCAACATTTCTCCACACTAGCTCCACCTCACAAAACAATATCTTCCTGGAAACGGTTCTCTACATTAGCTCCACCTCACAAAACAATACCTTTCTGCAACAGTACTCTACATTAGCTCCACATCACAAAACAATACCTTCCTGCAACAGTTCTCCACACTAGCTCCACTTCACAAAATAATATCTTCCTGCAACAGTTCTACACACTAGCTGCACATCACAAAACTATACCTTTCTGCAATAGTTCTCCACACAAGCTCCACCTCACAAAACAATACGTTTTTGCAACAATTCCCCACTCTGGCTCCGAATCAGAAAACAATACCTTCCAGCCACCGTGCTTCACACTACCTCCGAATCAAAAAACAATACTTTCCTGCGACATTTCTACACACTAGCTCCACATCACAAATCTACACCTTCCTGCAACAGTTCTCAACACTGTCTATACCTCATAAAACAATATATTTCTGCAACAGATCTCTACACTAGGACCACATCACAAAACAATACGTTTCTGCAACAGTCTCGACACCTTCCAGCAACAGTTCTTCGCACTAGCTCCGAATCACAAAATTATTCCTTGCTGCAACAGTTCTACATACTAGCTCCACATCAAAAAACTATACCTTCCTGCAACCGTTCTCCACAGTAGCTCCACTTAACAAAACACTACCTTCATGCAAACAGTTCTCCACAATAGCTCCACCTCACAAAACAATACCTTTCTGCAACAGTTCTCTACATTAGCAACACATCACAAAACAATACGTTTCTGCAACAGTTCTCCACACTAGTTCCGAATCACAAAACAATACCTTCCTGCACCAGTTCTACACACTAGCTCCACATCACAAAACTATACCTTACTGCAACATTTCTCCACACTAGCTACACCTCACAAAACAATACCTTCCTGGAAACAGTTCTCTACATTAGCTCCACCTAACAAAACAATACCTTTCTGCAACAGTTCTCCACACTAGCTCCACATCACAAAAGAATACCTTCCTGCAACAGTTCTCCACACTATCTCCACATCACAAAAATATACCTTCCTGCAACAGTTCTCCACACTAGCTCCACCTCACAAAACAATACCTTCCTGCAACAGTTCTTTACATTAACTCCACATCTCAAAACAATACGTTTCTGCAACAGTTCTCCACACTGGCTCCAATCACAAAATTATAACTTCCTGCAACAGTTCTCCACACTAGCTCCACCTCAAAAAACTATACCTTACTGCAACATTTCTCCACACTAGCTCCACCTCACAAAACAATATCTTCCTGGAAACGGTTCTCTACATTAGCTCCACCTCACAAAACAATACCTTTCTGCAACAGTACTCTACATTAGCTCCACATCACAAAACAATACCTTCCTGCAACAGTTCTCCACACTAGCTCCACTTCACAAAACAATATCTTCCTGCAACAGTTCTACACACTAGCTGCACATCACAAAACTATACCTTCCTGCAACAGTTCTCCACACTAGCTCCATCTCACAAAACAATACCTTTCTGCAACAGTTCTCTACACTAGCTTCACAACACAAAATAATACCTCGCTGCAACTGTTCTACATGCTGGCTCCCAATCATAAAACTTTTCCTTCCAGCAACAGTTCTTCACACATGCTCTGAATCACAAAACTATAACTTCCTGCAACAGTTTTCCACACTAGCTACACATCACAAAACAATACTTTCCTGCAATTGTCTACAAAGTACCTCCACGTCACAAAACAACACCTTTCTGCAACTGTTCTCCACACTGGCTATGTATCACAAAAAATACCTTCCTGCAACAGTTCTATACACTGGCTCTGAATCCCCAAACTATACCTAATTGCAATATTTCACCACACTAGCTCCTCATCACCAAACTATACCTTCCTGCAACAGCTCTCCACACTAGCTCCAAATCAAAAAACAATACTTTCCTGCGACATTTCTACACACTAGCTCCACATCACAAATCTACACATTCCTGCAACAGTTCTGCACACTATCTATACCTCATAAAACAATACATTTCTGCAACAGTTCTCTACACTAGCACCACATCACAAAACAATACGTTTCTGCAACAGTTCTAGACACTGGCTCCGAAACACAAAACTGTACCTTCCAGCAACAGTTCTTCACACTAGCTCCGAATCACAAAATTATACCTTCCTGCAACAGTTCTACTTACTAGCTCCACATCAAAAAACTATACCTTCCTGCAACCGTTCTCCACAGTAGCTCCACTTAACAAAACACTACCTTCATGCAAACAGTTCTCCACAATAGCTCCACCTCACAAAGCAATACCTTTCTGCCACAGTTCTCTACATTAGCAACACATCACAAAACAATACGTTTCGGCAATAGTTCTCCACACTAGTTCCGAATCACAAAACAATACCTTCCTGCACCAGTTCTACACACTAGCTCCACATCACAAAACTATACCTTACTGCAACATTTCTCCACACTAGCTACACCTCACAAAACAATACCTTTCAGGAAACAGTTCTCTACACTAGCTCCACATCAGAAAACAATACCCTCCTGCAACATTTCTACACACTAGCACCACAACACAAAACTATACCTTGATGCAACCGTTCTCCACAGTAGCTCCACTTCACAAAATACTACCTTCAGGCAAACAGTTCACCAAAATAGCTCCACCTCACAAAACAATACCTTTCTGCAACAGTTCTCTACATTAACTCCACATCTCAAAACAATACGTTTCTGCAACAGTTCTCCACACTGCCTCCGAATCACAAAAGTATAACTTCCTGAAACAGTTCTCCACACTAGCTCCAACTCACAAAACTATACCTCACTGCAACATTTCTCCACACTAGCTCCACCTCACAAAACAATACCTTCCTGGAAACGGTTCTCTACACTAGCTCTGCCTCACAAAACAATACCTTTCTGCAACAGTTCTCTACACTAGCTCCACATCACAAAACAATACCTTCCTGCAACATTTCTACACACTAGCTCCACATCACAAAACTATACCTTCCTGAAACAGTTCTCCACACTAGCTCCACCTAACAAAAGAATATCTTCCTGCAACAGTTCTACCCACTATCTCCACATCACAAAACAATAACTTTCTGCAACAGTTCTCTACACTAGCTCGATATCATAAATAATACCTTCCTGCAACAGTACTGCACGCTGGCTCCGAATAACAAAACTTTACCTTCCAGCAACAGTTCTACACACTACCTCCACATCACAAAACTATACCTTCCGGGAACTGTTCTCCACAGTAGCTCCACTTCACAAAATTCTACCTTCCGGGAACTGTTCTCCACAGTAGCTCCACTTCACAAAATACTACCTTCATGCAAACAGTTCTTCACAATAGCTCCACTTCACAAAACAATACCTTTCTGCAACAGTTCTCTACATGAGCTATACATCACAAAACAATACGTTTCTGCAACAGTTCTCCACACTAGCTCCACCTCAAAAAACTATATCTTACTGCAACATTTCTCCACACTAGCTCCAATTCAAAAAACAATATCTTCCTGGAAACAGTTCTCTACATTAGCTCCACCTAACAAAACAATACCTTTCTGCAACAGTTCTCCACACTAGTTCCGAATCACAAAACAATACCTTCCTGCACCAGTTCTACACACTAGCTCCACATCACAAAACTATACCTTACTGCAACATTTCTCCACACTAGCTACACCTCACAAAACAATACCTTCCTGGAAACAGTTCTCTATATTAGCTCCACCTCACAAAACAATACCTTCCTGCAACAGTTCTTTACATTAACTCCACATCTCAAAACAATACGTTTCTGCAACAGTTCTCCACACTGGCTCCAATCATAAAATTATAACTTCCTGCAACAGTTCTCCACACTAGCTCCACATCACAAAAGAATACCTTCCTGCAACAGTTCTCCACACTATCTCCACATCACAAAAATATACCTTCCTGCAACAGTTCTCCACACTAGCTCAACCTCACAAAACAATACCTTCCTGCAACAGATCTCTACACTAGCTTCACATCACAAAATAAAACCTTATTGCAACAGTTCTGCATGCTGGCTCCCAATCATAAAACTTTACCTTCCAGCAACAGTTCTTCACACACGCTCCGAATCACAAATCTATAACTTCCTGCAAGAGTTCTCCACACTAGCTCCACATCACAAAACAATACCTTCCCGCAACATGTCTACACAGTAACTCCACGTCACAAAACAACATCTTTCTGCAACTGTTCTCCACACTGGCTATGTATCACAAAATAATACCTTCCTGCAACAGTTCTACACGCTGGCTCTGAATCACAAAACTATACCTAATTGCAATATTTCCCCACACTAGCTCCACATCACAAAACTATACCTTCCTGCAACAGATCTCCACACTAGCTCCAAATCAAAAGCAATACTTTCCTGCAACATTTCTAAACACTAGCTCCACATCACAAAACTATACCTTCCTGCAACAGTTCTCCACACTGGCTCCCGAGTCACAAAAGTATAACTTCCTGCAACAGTTCTCCACACTAGCTCCACCACACAAAACTATACCTTCCTGCAACAGTTCGACACACTAGCTCCACCTCACAAAACAATACCTTTCTGCAACAGTTCTCCACACTAGCTCCACCTCACAAAACAATAACTTTCTATAACAGTTCTCTACACTAGCTCGATATCATAAATAATACCTTACTGCAACAGTTCTGCACGCTGGATCCGAATTACAAAACTCTACACTAGCTCCACATCACAAAGAATACCTTCCTTCAAGAGTTCTACACACTATCTCCACATCACAAAACGATACCTTCCTGCAACAGTTCTCCACACTACCTACACCTCACAAAACAATTCCTTCCTCCAACAGTTCTCTACACTAGCTTCACATCACAAAATAATACCTTCCTGCAACAGTTCTCCACACTAGCTCCACCTCACAAAACAATACCTTTCTGCAACAGTTCTCTACATTAGCAACACATCATAAAACAATACGTTTCTGCAACAGTTCTCCACACAATTCCGAATCACAAAACAATACCTTCCTGCACCAGTTCTACACACTAGCTCCACATCACAAAACTATACCTTACTGCAACATTTCTCCACACTAGCTCCACCTCACAAAACAATACCTTCCTGGAAACATTTCTCCACACTAGCTCCACCTCACAAAACAATACCTTCCCTGCGACAGTTGTCCACACTAGCTCCACATCACCAAACTATACCTTCCTGCAACATTTCTACACAGTAGCTCCACATCACAAAACAATACATTTCTGCAACAGTTCTCTACATTAGCAACACATCACAAAAAATACGTTTCTGCAATAGTTCTCCACACTGGCTCCGAATCACAATACTATACCTTCCAGCAACAGTTCTTCACACTAGTTCCGAATCACAAAACAATACCTTCCTGCACCAGTTCTACACACTAGCTCCACATCCCAAAACTATACATTACTGCAACATTTCAACACACTCGCTCCCCTCACAAAACAATACCTTCCTGGAAACAGTTCTCTACACTAGCTCCACATCACAAAACAATGCTTTCCTGCAACATGTCTATACACTAGCACCACATCACAAAACTATACCTTCCAGCAATAGATCTCCACACTAGCTCCACATCACAAAAAAATACCTTCCTGGAAACAGTTCTCTACACTAGCTCCACATCACAAAACCATACTTTCCTGCAACATTTCTATTCACTAGCACCACATCACAAAACTATACCTTCCAGCAACAGTTCTCCACACTAGCTCCACATCACTAAACTTTATCTTCCTGCAACAGATCTCCACACTAGCTCCACATCACAAAACTATACCTTCCTGCAACAGTTCTCCACACTAGCTCCACCTCAAAAATCAAGAACTTTCTGCAACAGTTCTCTACACTAGCTCCACATCACAATATAGTACCTTCCAGCAACAGTTCTCCACACTGGCTTCGAATCACAAAACTATACCTTCCAGCAACAGTTCTTCACACTAGCTCCGAATCACAAAACTTTAACTTCCTGCAACAGTTCTCCACACTAGCTCCACATCACAAAACAATACCTTCCTGCAACATTTCTACACAGTAGCTCCACATCACAAAACAATAACTTTCTGCAACTGTTCTCCACACTGGCTATGTATCACAAAACAATAACTTCCTGCAACATTTCTACACAGTAGCTCCACATCACAAAACAATACCTTTATGCAACTGTTCTCCACACTGGCTATGTATCACAAAATAATATCTTCCTGCAACAGTTCTACACACTGGCTCCGAATCACAAAATTATCCCTAATTGCAACATTTCCCGCATGCTAGCTCCACATCACAAAACTATAACTTCCTGCAACAGTTCAACACACTAGCACCACATCACAAAACTATCCCTTCCTGCAACAGTTCTCCACACTAGCAGCACATCACAAATCTATATCTTCCTGCAACAGTTCTCCACACTAGCTCCACATCACAAAACTATACCTTCCTGCAAAAGTTCTCCACACTAGCTCCACCTTACAAAACAAGACCTTTCTTCAACAGTTCTCTACACTAGCTCCACATCACAAAAAATACCTTCCTACAACAGTTCTGAACACTGGCTCCGAATCACAAAACTATACTTTCCAGCAACAGTTCTTCACACTAGCTCCGAATCACAAAATTTTACCTTCCAGGAGCAGTTCTTCACACAAGCTCCGAATCACAAAACTATACCTTCCTGCAATAGTTCTACTCACTAGCTCCACATCAAAAATCTATACCTTATTGCAACCGTTCTCCACAGTAGCTACACTTCACAAAACACTACCTTCATCCAAACAGTTCTCCACATTAGCTCCAACTCACAAAACTATACCTTTCTGCAACAGTTTTCTACATTAGCAAAACATCACAAAACAATATGTTTCTGCAACAGTTCTCCACACTGGCTCCGAATCACAATACTATACCTTCCAGCAACAGTTCTTCACACTAGTTCCGAATCAGAAAACAATACCTTCCTGCACCAGTTCTACACACTAGCTCCACATCACAAAACTATACCTTCCTGCAACATTTCAACACACTAGCTCCCCTCACAAAACAATACCTTCCTGGAAACAGTTCTCTACACTAGCTCCACATCACAAAAAAAATGCTTTCCTGCAACATGTCTATACACTAGCAACACATCACAAAACTATACATTCCAGCAATAGTTCTCCACACTAGCTCCACATCACAAAACTTTATCTTCCTGCAACAGATCTCCACACTAGCTCCACATCCCAAACCAAACCTTCCTTCAACAGTTCTCCACACTAGCTCCACCTCACACAACAAGACATTTCTGCAACAGTTCTGTACACTAGCTCCACATCACAATATAATACCTTCCTGCAACAGTTCAGCACACTGGCTCCATATCAAAACTATACCTTCCAGCAACAGTTCTCCACACTGGCTCTGAATCACAAAACTATACCTTCCAGCAACAGTTCTTCACACTAGCTCCGAATCACAAAACTTTACCTTCCTGCAACAGTTCTCCACACTAGCTCCACATCACAAAACTATACCTTCCTGCAACAGTTCTCCACACTAGCTCCACCTTACAAAACAATAACTTTCTGCAACAGTTCTCTACACTAGCTCGATATCACAAAATAATACCTTCCTGCAACAGTTCTGCACGCTGGCTCCGAATCACAAAACTTTACCTTCCAGCAACAGTTCTTCACACAAGCTCCGAATCACAAAACTATATCTTCCTGCGACAGTTCTCCACACTAGCTCCACATCACAAAACTACACCTTCCTGCAACATTTCTACACAGTAGCTCCACATCACAAAACAATAACTTTCTGCAACTATTCTCCACACTGGCTATGTATCACAAAACAATACCTTCCTGCAACATTTCTACACAGTAGCTCCACATCACAAAACAATACCTTTCTGCAACTGTTCTCCACACTGGCTATGTATCACAAAATAATACCTTCCAGCAACAGTTCTTCACACTAGTTCCGAATCACAAAACAATACCTTCCTGCACCAGTTCTACACACTAGCTCCACATCCCAAAACTATACATTACTGCAACATTTCAACACACTCGCTCCCCTCACAAAACAATACCTTCCTGGAAACAGTTCTCTACACTAGCTCCACATCACAAAACAATGCTTTCCTGCAACATGTCTATACACTAGCACCACATCACAAAACTATACCTTCCAGCAATAGATCTCCACACTAGCTCCACATCACAAAAAAATACCTTCCTGGAAACAGTTCTCTACACTAGCTCCACATCACAAAACCATACTTTCCTGCAACATTTCTATTCACTAGCACCACATCACAAAACTATACCTTCCAGCAATAGTTCTCCACACTAGCTCCACATCACTAAACTTTATCTTCCTGCAACAGATCTCCACACTAGCTCCACATCACAAAACTATACCTTCCTGCAACAGTTCTCCACACTAGCTCCACCTCAAAAATCAAGAACTCTCTGCAACCGTTCTCTACACTAGCTCCACATCACAATATAATACCTTCCAGCAACAGTTCTCCACACTGGCTTCGAATCACAAAACTATACCTTCCAGCAACAGTTCTTCACACTAGCTCCGAATCACAAAACTTTAACTTCCTGCAACAGTTCTCCACACTAGCTCCACATCACAAAACAATACCTTCCTGCAACATTTCTACACAGTAGCTCCACATCACAAAACAATAACTTTCTGCAACTGTTCTCCACACTGGCTATGTATCACAAAACAATAACTTCCTGCAACATTTCTACACAGTAGCTCCACATCACAAAACAATACCTTTATGCAACTGTTCTCCACACTGGCTATGTATCACAAAATAATATCTTCCTGCAACAGTTCTACACACTGGCTCCGAATCACAAAACTATCCCTAATTGCAACATTTCCGCACGCTAGCTCCACATCACAAAACTATAACTTCCTGCAACAGTTCAACACACTAGCACCACATCACAAAACTATCCCTTCCTGCAACAGTTCTCCACACTAGCAGCACATCACAAATCTATATCTTCCTGCAACAGTTCTCCACACTAGCTCCACATCACAAAACTATACCTTCCTGCAAAAGTTCTCCACACTAGCTCCACCTTACAAAACAAGACCTTTCTTCAACAGTTCTCTACACTAGCTCCACATCACAAATAATACCTTCCTACAACAGTTCTGAACACTGGCTCCGAATCACAAAACTATACTTTCCAGCAACAGTTCTTCACACTAGCTCCGAATCACAAAATTTTACCTTCCAGGAACAGTTCTTCACACAAGCTCCGAATCACAAAACTATACCTTCCTGCAATAGTTCTACTCACTAGCTCCACATCAAAAATCTATACCTTATTGCATCCGTTCTCCACAGTAGCTACACTTCACAAAACACTACCTTCATCCAAACAGTTCTCCACATTAGCTCCAACTCACAAAACTATACCTTTCTGCAACAGTTCTCTACATTAGCAAAACATCACAAAACAATATGTTTCTGCAACAGTTCTCCACACTGGCTCCTAATCACAATACTATACCTTCCAGCAACAGTTCTTCACACTAGTTCCGAATCAGAAAACAATACCTTCCTGCACCAGTTCTACACACTAGCTCCACATCACAAAACTATACCTTCCTGCAACATTTCAACACACTAGCTCCCCTCACAAAACAATACCTTCCTGGAAACAGTTCTCTACACTAGCTCCACATCACAAAAAAATGCTTTCCTGCAACATGTCTATACACTAGCAACACATCACAAAACTATACATTCCAGCAATAGTTCTCCACACTAGCTCCACATCACAAAACTTTATCTTCCTGCAACAGATCTCCACACTAGCTCCACATCCCAAACCAAACCTTCCTTCAACAGTTCTCCACACTAGCTCCACCTCACACAACAAGACATTTCTGCAACAGTTCTGTACACTAGCTCCACATCACAATATAATACCTTCCTGCAACAGTTCAGCACACTGGCTCCATATCAAAACTATACCTTCCAGCAACAGTTCTCCACACTGGCTCTGAATCACAAAACTATACCTTCCAGCAACAGTTCTTCACACTAGCTCCGAATCACAAAACTTTACCTTCCTGCAACAGTTCTCCACACTAGCTCCACATCACAAAACTATACCTTCCTGCAACAGTTCTCCACACTAGCTCCACCTTACAAAACAATAACTTTCTGCAACAGTTCTCTACACTAGCTCGATATCACAAAATAATACCTTCCTGCAACAGTTCTGCACGCTGGCTCCGAATCACAAAACTTTACCTTCCAGCAACAGTTCTTCACACAAGCTCCGAATCACAAAACTATATCTTCCTGCGACAGTTCTCCACACTAGCTCCACATCACAAAACTACACCTTCCTGCAACATTTCTACACAGTAGCTCCACATCACAAAACAATAACTTTCTGCAACTATTCTCCACACTAGCTATGTATCACAAAACAATACCTTCCTGCAACATTTCTACACAGTAGCTCCACATCACAAAACAATACCTTTCTGCAACTGTTCTCCACACTGGCTATGTATCACAAAATAATACCTTCCTGCAACAGTTCTACACACTGGCTCCGAATCACAAAACTATACCTAATTGCAACATTTCCCCCACACTAGCTGCACATCACAAATCTATATCTTCCTGCAACATTTCTCCACACTAGCTCCATATCACAAAACTATACCTACCTGCAACAGTTCTCGACACTAGCTCCACCTCACAAAACAAAACCTTTCTGCAAATGTTCTCTACACTATCTCCACATCACAAATAATACCTTCCTACAACAGTTCTGAACACTGGCTCCGAATCACAAATCTATACCTTCCGGCAACAGTTCTCCACACTGGCTCCGAATCACAAAACTATACCTTCCAGCAACAGTTCTTCACACTAGCTCTGAATCACAAAATTTTACCTTCCAGCAACAATTCTTCACACAAGCTCCGAATCACAAAACTATACGTTCCTGCGACAGTTCTCCACACTAGCTCCAAATCACCAAACTATACCTTCCTGCAACATTTCTACACAGTAGCTCCACGTCACAAAACAATACCTTTCTGCAACTGTTTTCCACAATAGCTCCACCTCACAAAACAATACCTTCATGAAAACAGTTCTCTACAATAGCTCCAACTCACAAAACAATACATTTCTGCAACAGTTCTCTACATTAGCAACACATTACAAAAAATACGTTTCTGGAACTGTTCTCCACACTGGCTCCGAATCACAAAACTATACCTAATTGCAACATTTCCCCACGCTAGCTCCACATCACAAAACTATAACTTCCTGCAACAGTTCTACACACTAGCACCACATCACAAAACTATACCTTCCTGCAACAGTTCCCCACACTAGCTGCACATCACAAATCTATATCTTCCTGCAACATTTCTCCACACTAGCTCCATATCACAAAACTATACCTTCCTGCAACAGTTCTCAACACTAGCTCCACCTCACAAAACAAAACCATTATTCAACAGTTCTCTACACTATCTCCACATCACAAATAATACCTTCTTACAACAGTTCTGAACACTGGCTCCGAATCACAAATCTATACCTTCCAGCAACAGTTCTTCACACTAGCTCCACATCACAAAACAATACCTTTCTGCAACTGTTCTCCACACTGGATATGTATCACAAAACAATACCTTCCTGCAACAGTTCTACACACTGGCTCCAAATCACAAAACTATACCTTCCAGCAACAGTTCTTCACACTAGCTCCGATTCACAAAATTTTACCTTCCAGCAACAGTTCTTCACACAAGCTCCGAATCACAAAACTATAACTTCCTGCGACAGTTCTCCACACTAGCTCCACATCACCAAACAATATATTCCTGCAACATTTCTACACAGTAGCTCCACATCACAAAACAGTACCTTTCTGCAACTGTTTTCCACACTGGCTATGTATCACAAAATAATACCTTCCTGCAACAGTTCTACACACCTGCTCCAAATCACAAAACTATACCTAATTGCAACATATCCCCACACTAGCTCCACATCACAAAACTATACCATCCTGCAACAGTTGTCCACACAACACCAAATCACAAAACAATATTTTCCTGATACCTTTCTACACACTAACTACACATCACAAAACTATACCTTCCTGCAACAGTTCTCCACACTATCTATACCTCAGAAAACAATACCTTTCTGCAACAGTTCTCTACACTAGCTCCACATCACAAAACAATACGTTTCTGCAACAGTTCTCCACACTGGCTCCGAATCACGATACTATACCTTCCAGCAACAGTTCTTCACACTAGTTCTGAATCACAAAACAATACCTTCCTGCACCAGGTCTACACACTAGCTCCACATCACAAAACTATAACTTACTGCAACATTTCTCCACACTAGCTCCACCTCACAAAACAATACCTTCCTGGAAACAGTTTTCTACACTAGCTCCACATCACAAAACAATACCTTCCTGCACATTTCTACACACTAGCACCACATCACAAATCTATACCTTCCAGCAACTGTTCTTCACACTAGCTCCGAATCACAAACTATACCTTCCTGCAACAGATCTACACAGTAGCTCTACATCACAAAACTATATTTTCCTGCAACCGTTCTCCACAGTAGCTCCACTTCTAAAAACTATACCTTCCTGTAACCGTTCTCCACATTAGCTCCAATTCAAAAAATACTACCTTCATGCAAACAGTTCTCCAGGATAGCTCCACCTCACTAAACAATACCTTTCTGCAACAGTTCTCCATACTGGTTCCAAAGCACAAAAGTATAACTTCCTGCAACAGTTCTCCACACTAGCTCCACCTCACTAAACTATCCCTTACTGCAACATTTCTCCACACTAGCTCCAACTCAAAAAACAATACCTTCTTGGAAACGGTTCTCTATACTAGCTCCACCTCAAAAACAATACCTTTCTGCAACAGTTATCTACACTAGCTCCATATCACAAAATAATACCTTCCTGCAATATTTCTACACACTAGCTCCACATCACAAACCTATACATTCCTGAAACTGTTCTCCACACTCTCTATACCTCAGAAAACTATACCTTTCTGCAACAGATCTCTACACTAGCTCCACATCACAAAACAATACGTTTCTGCAACAGTTCTCCACACTGGCTCCGAATCACAAAACTATACCTTCCAGCAACTGTTCTTCACACTAGCTCCGAATCACAAATTTATACCTTCCTGCAACAGTTCTACACACTAGCTCCACATCAAAAACGATACCTCCCTGCAACCGTTCTCCACAGTAGCTCAACTTCACAAAACACTGTCTTCATGCAAACAGTTCTCCACAATAGCTCTACCTCACAAAACAATACCTTTCTGCAACTGTTCTCTACCTTAGCAACACATCACAAAACAATACGTTTCTGCATCAGTTCTCCACCCTGGCTCCGAATCACAATACTATACCTTCCAGCAACAGTTCTTCACACTAGTTCCGAATCACAAAACAATAACTTCCTGCACCAGTTCTACACACTAGCTCCACATCACAAAACTATACCTTACTGCAACATTTCTCCACACAAGCTCCACCTAACAAAACAATACCTTCCTTGAAACAGTTCTCTACACTATCTCCACATCACAAAACAATACTTTCCTGCAACATTTCTACACACTAGCACCACATCACAAAACTATACCTTCCTAAAACATTCCTCCACACTAGATCCACATCACAAATCTTATCTTCCGGCAACAGTTCTCCACACTAGCTCCACAACACAAAACTATACCTTCCTGCAACAGTTCTCCACACTAGCTCCACCTCACAAAACAAGACCTTTTTGCAAATGTTCTCTACACTAGCTCCACATCACAAAATAATACCTTCCTGCAACAGTTCTGCACACTGGCTCCGAATCACAAAACTATACCTTCCAGCAACAGTTCTTCACACTGGCTCCAAATCACAAAACTATACCTTCCAGCAACAGTTCTTCACACTAGCTCCTAATTACAAAACTTTACCTTCCAGCAACAGTTCTTCACACAAGCTCCGAATCACAAAATTATAGTTTCCTGCCACAGTTCTCCACACTAGCTCTACATCACAAAACAATATCTTTCTGCAACTGTTCTACACACTGGCTATGTATCACAAAACTATACCTTCCTGGAACAATTCTACACAGTAGCTCCACATCACAAAACAATACCTTTCTGCAACTGTTGTCCACACTGGCTATGTATCAAAAAATAATACCATCCTGCAAAAGTTCTACACACTGGCTCAAAATCACAAATCTATACCTTCCAGCAACAGTTCCTCACACTAGCTCCGAATCACAAAATTTTACCTTCCAGCAACAGTTCTTCACACATGCTCCGGATCACATAACTATACCTTCTTGGGACAGTTCTCCACACTAGCTCCAAATCACAAAACAATAATTTCCTGCAACATTTCTACACACTAACTCCACATCACAAAACTATTCCTTCATGTAACAGTTCTTCATACTATCCATACCTCACAAAACAATACCTTTCTGCAACAGTTCTCTACACTAGCTCCATATCACAAAAAAATACGTTTCTGCAACTGTTCTCCACACTGTCTCCGAATCATAAAACTATACCTTCCAGCAACAGTTCTTCACACTAGCTCCGAATCACAAAACTATACTTCCTGCAACATTTCTACACACTAGCTCCACCTAACAAAACAATACCTTCCTGGAGACAGTTCTCTACCTACCTCCACATCACAAAACTATACCTTCCTGCAACAGTTCTCTACACTAGCTCCATATCACAAAAAAATACGTTTCTGCAACTGTTCTCCACACTGTCTCCGAATCATAAAACTATACCTTCCAGCAACAATACTCCACACTGGCTCTGAATCACAAAACTATACCTTCCTGCAACAATTCTACACACTAGCTCCACATCACAAAACTATACTTTCCTGCAACCGTTCTCCACAGTACCTCCACTTCACAAAACTATACCTTCCTGCAGCCGTTCTGCACACTAGCTCCACCTCACAAAACAATACCTTCCTGGAAACTGTTCTCTACACTAGCTCCACCTCACAAAACTATACCTTTCTGCAAGAGTTCTCTACACTAGCTCCACATCACAAAACAATATCTTCCTGCAACATTTCTACACACTAGCTTCACATCACAAAACTATACATTCCTGCAAGAGTTCTCCTCACTCTGTATACCTCAGAAAACAATACCTTTATGCAACAGATCTCTACGATAGCTCCACATCACAGAACAATACGTTTCTGCAACAGTTCTCCACACTGGCTCCGAATCACAAAACTATACTTTCTGGCAACTGTTATTCACACTACCTCCGAATCACAAAACTATACCTTCCTGCACCAGTTATAAACACTAGCTCCACATCAAAAAACCATACCTTCCTGCAACCGTTCTCCACAGTAGCTCCATTTCAAAAAACACTACCTTCTTGCAAACAGTTCTCCAAAATAGCTCCACCTCACAAAACAATACCTTTCTGCAACTGTTCTCTACCTTAGCAACACATCACAAAACAATACGTTTCTGCAACAGTTCTGCACACTGGCTCCGAATCACAATACTACACCTTCCAGCAACAGTTCTTCACACTAGTTACGAATCACAAAACAATACCTTCCTGCACCAGTTCTACACACTAGCTGCACATCACAAAACTATACCTCACTGCAACATTTCTATAAAATAGCTCCACCTCACAAAAGAATACCTTCTTGGAAACAGTTCTCTACACTAGCTCCACATCACAAAACAATATTTTCCTGCAACATTTCTACAAAGTAGCTCCACATCACAAAGCAATACCTTTCTGCAACTGTTCTCCACACTGGCTATGTATCACAAAATAATACCTTCCTGCAACAGTTCTACACACTGGCTCTGAATCACAAAACTATACCTAATTGCAACATTTCCCCATACCAGCTCCACATCACAAAACAATACCTTCCTGCAACATTTCTACACACTAGCACCACATCACAAAACTATAACTTCCTGCAACTGTTCTCCACACTAGCTCCATATCACAAAACTATATCTTCCTGCAACAGTTCTCCACACTAGCTCCACATCACAAAACTATACCTTCCTGCAACTGTTCTCCACACTAGCTCCACATCACAAATCTATATCTTCCTGCAACAGTACTCTACACTAGATCCACATCACAAAATAATACATTCCTGCAACAGTTCTGAACACTGGCTCCGAATCACAAATCTATACCTTCCAGCAACAGTTCTCCACACTGGCTCCGAATCACAAAACTATACCTTCCAGAAACAGTTCTTCACACTAGCTCCGAATCACAAAATTTTACCTTCCAGCAACAGTTCTCCACACTGGCTCCACATCACAAAACTATACCTTCCTGCAACAGTTCTCCACACTAGCTCCAAATCACAAAACAACACTTTCCCTGCAACAGTTCTCCACACTATCTATACCTCACAAAACAATACCTTTCTGCAACAGTTCTCTACACTAGCTTCACATCACAAAACAATACGTTTCTGCAACTATTCTCCACACTGGCTCCGAATCATAAAACTATACCTTCCAGCAACCGTTCTTCACACTAGCTCCGAATCACAAAACTATACCTTCCTGCAACAGTTATACACACTAGCTCCACAACAAAAAACTATACCTTCCTGCAACCGTTCTCCACAGTAGCTCCACTTCACAAAACACTACATTCATGCAAACAGTTCTCCACAATAGCTCCACCTCACAAAACAATACATTTCTGCATCAGTTCTCTACATTAGCAACACATCACAAAACAATATGTTTCTGCAACAGTTCTCCAAACTGGCTCCGAATCACAATATTTTACCTTCCAGCAACAGTTCTTCACACTTGTTATGAATCACAAAACAATACCTTCCTGCACCAGTTCTACACACTAGCTCCACATCACAAAACTATACCTTCCTGCATCCGTTCTCCACAGTAGCTCCACTTCACAAAATACTACCTTCATGCAAACAGTTCTCCACAATTGCTCCACCTCACAAAACAATACCTTTCTGCAACAGTTCTCCACACTGGCTCAGAATCACAAAAGTATAACTTCCTGCAACAGTTCTCCACACTAGCTCCACCTCTCTAAACTATTCCTTGCTGCAACATTTCTTCACACTAGCTCCACCTCACAAAACAATACCTTCCTGGAAATGGTTCTCTACACTAGCTGCACCTCACAAAACAATACCTTTCTCCAACAGTTCTCTACAATAGCTCCACATCACAAAACAATACCTTCCTGCAACATTTCTACACACTAGCTCCACATCACAAAACTATAACTTTCTTCAAAAATGCTCCACATTAGCTCCACCTCACAAAACAATACATTTCTGCAACAGTTCTCTACAGAAGCTCCACATCACAAAATAATATCTTCCTGCAACAGTTCTGCACGCTGGCTCCGAATCACAAAACTTTACCTTCCTGCAACAGTTCTACACACTAGCTCCACCTCACAAAACAATACCTTTCTGCAACAGTTCTCTACACTAGCTCCACATCACAAAACAAAACCTTCTCGCAACATTTCTACACACTAGCTCCACATCACAAAACTATACCTTTCTGCAACTGTTCACCACACTGGCTATGTATCACAAAATAATACCTTCCTGAAACAGTTCTACACACTGGCTCCGAATCACAAAACTATACCTAATTGCAACATTTCCCCACTCTAGCTCCACATCACAAAATTATCACTTCCTGCAACATTTCTACACACTAGCACCACATCACAAAACTATACCTTCCTGCAACAGTTCTCCACACTAGCTCCACATCACAAAACTATACCTTCCTACAAAAGTTCTCCACACTTGCTCCACCTCACAAAACAAGACCTTTCTTCAACAGTTCTCTACGCTAGCTCCACATCACAAATAATACCTTCCTACAAAAGTTCTGAACACTGGCTCCGAATCACAAATCTATACCTTCCAGCAACATTTCTCCACACTGGCTCCGAATCACAAAACTATACCTTCCAGCAACAGTTCTTCACACTAGCTCTGAATCACAAAATTTTACCTTCCAGCAACAGTTCTTCACACAAGCTCCAAATCACAAAACTATAACTTCCTGCGACAGTTCTCCACACTAGCTCCACATCACCAAACAATATCTTCCTGCAACATTTCTACACAGTAGCTCCACATCACAAAACAAAACCTTTCTGCAACTGTTCTCCACACTGGCTATGTATCACAAAATAATACCTTCCTGCAACAGTTCTACACACTGGCTCCGAATCACAAAACTATACCTAATTGCAACATTTCCCCACACTAGCTCCACATCACAAAACTATACCTTCCTGCAACATTTCTCCACACTAGATCCAAATCACAAAACAATATTTTCCTGCAACATTTCTACACACTAACTCCACATAACAAAACTATACCTTCCTGCAACAATTCTCCACACTATCTATACCTCACAAAACAATACCTTTCTGCAACAGTTCTCTACACTAGCTCCACATCACTAAACAATACGTTTCTGCAACAGTTCTCCACACTGGCTCCGAATCACAATACTATACCTTCCAGCAACAGTTCTTCACACTAGTTCCGAATCACAAAAAAATACCTTCCTGCACCAGGTCAACACACTAGCTCCACATCACAAATCTATTACTTACTGCAACATTTCTCCACACTAGCTCCACCTCACAACACAATACATTCCTGGAAAAAGTTTTCTACACTAGCTCCACATCACAAAACAATACCTTCCTGAAACATTTCTACACACTAGCACCACATCAGAAATCTATACCTTCCAGCAACAGTTCTTCACACTAGCTCCGAATCACAAACTATACCTTCCTGCAACAGATCTACACACTAGCTCTACATCACAAAACTATACTTTCCTGCAACCGTTCTCCACAGTAGCTCCACTTCAAAAAACACTGTCTTCATGCAAACAGTTCTCCACAATAGCTCCACCTCACAAAAAATACCTTTCTGCAACAGTTCTCCACCCTGGCTCCGAATCACAATACTATACCTTCCAGCAACAGTTCTTCATACTAGTTCCGAATCACAAAACAATACCTTCCTGCAACATTTCTACACACTAGCACCACATCAGAAATCTATACCTTCCAGCAACAGTCTCCACACTTGCTCCACCTCACAAAACAAGACCTTTCTGCAAATGTTCTCTACACTAGCTCCACATCACAAAATAATACCTTCCTGCAACAGTTCTGCACACTGGCTCCGAATCACAAAACTATACCTTCCAGCACCAGTTCTCCACACTGCCTCCAAATCACAAAACTATACCTTCCAGCAACAGTTCTTCACACTAGCTCCGAATCACAAAACTTTACCTTCCAGCAACAGTTCTTCACAAAAGCTCCGAATAACAAAAGTATACTTTCCTGCAACAGTTCTCCACACTAGCTCTACATCACAAAACAATACCTTTCTGCAACTGTTCTACACACTGGCTATGTATCACAAAACTATACCTTCCTGGAACATTTCTACACAGTAGCTCCACATCACAAAACAATACCTTTCTACAACTGTTGTCCACACTGGCTATGTATCACAAAATAATACCATCCTGCAACAGTTCTACACACTGGCTCAAAATCACAAAACTATACCTTCCAGCAACAGTTCCTCACACTAGCTCCGAATCACAAAATTTTACCTTTCAACAATAGTTCTTCACACTAGCTCCAAATCACAAAACAATACTTTCCTGCAACATTTCTACACACTAACTCCACATCACAAAACTATACCTTCGTGTAACAGTTCTCCATACTATCTATACCTCACAAAACAAGACCTTTCTGCAACAGTTCTCTACACTAGCTCCACATCACAAATTAATACCTTACTGCAACAGTTCTGAACACTGGATCCGAATCACAAAACTCTACCTTCCACAACAGTTCTTCACACAAGCGCCGAATCACAAAATTCTACATTCCTGCAACATTTCTCCACACAAGCTCCACATCACAAAACAAAAACTTCCTGCAAATTTTCTACACAGTAGCTCCACATCACAAAACAATAGCTTTCTAAACTGTTCTCCACACTGGCTACACATCACAAAATAATACCTTCCTGCAACAGTTTTCCAAACTAGCTCCGAATCACAAAACTATAATTAATTGCAACATTTATACACACTAGCACCACATCACAAAACTATACCTTCCTGCAACAGTTCTCCACACTAGCTCCACATCACAAATCTATATCTTCCTGCAACAGTTCTCCACACTAACTCCACCTCACAAAACAATACCTTCCTGGAAACGGTTCTCTACACTACCTCCACCTCACAAAACAATACCTTTCTGCAACAGTCCTCTACACTAGCTCCACATCACAAAACAATACATTTCTGCAACAGTTCTCCGAACTGGCTCCGAATCACAAAAGTATAACTTCCTGCAACAGTTCTCCACTCTAGCTCCACCTCACAAAACTATACCTTACTGCAACATTTCTCCACACTAGATCCACCTCACAAAACAATACCTTTCTGCAAAAGTTCCCTACACTAGCTCCAATTCACAAAACAATACCTTCCTTCAACAGTTCTCAACACTAGCTCCACCTCACAAAACAATACATTTCTGCAACAGTTCTCTACAGTAGCTCCACATCACAAAACAATACCTTTCTGCAACAGTTCTTCTCGCTGGCTCCGAATCACAAAACTTTAACTTCCAGCAACCGTTCTTCACACAAGCTCCTAATCACAAAACTATACCTTCCTGCAACAGTTCTCCACACTAGCTCCATATCACAAAACAATACATTCCTTCAACATTTCTACACAGTAGCTCCACATCACAAAACAATACCTTTCTGCAACTGTTCTCCACACTGGCTATGTATCACTAAATAATAACTTCCTGCAACAGTTCTACACACTGGCTCCGAATCACAAAATTATACCTAATTGCAACATTTCCCCACACTAGCTCCACATCACAAAACTATACCTTCCTGCAACAGTTCTCCACACTAGCTCCAAATCACAAAACAATACTTTCCTGCAACATTTCTACACACTAGCTGCACATCACAAAACTATACCTTCCTGCAACCGTTCTCCACAGTAGCTCCACTTCACAAAACACTGCCTTCATGCAAATTGTTCTCCACGCAAGGTCCACCTCACAAAACAATACATTTCTGCAACAGTACTCTACACTAGCTCCACATCAAAAAACAATACGTTTCTGCAGCAGTTCTCCACACTAGCCCCGAATCACAAAACTATATCTACCTGCAAATGTTCTCCACACTAGCAACATCTCAAAAAACAATACCTTTGTGCAACAGTTCTACACACTAGCTCCACCTCACAAAACAATACGATTCTGCAACAGTTCCCCACACTGGCTCCGAATCACAAAACTATACCTTCCAGCAACAGTTCTTCACACTAGCTCCGAATCACAAAACAATACTTTCCTGCAACAGTTCTACACACTAGCTCCACCTCACAACAAAATACCTTTCTGCAACAGTTCTCTACACTAGCTCCACATCACAAAACAATACCTTAATGCAACAGTTCCCCACACTGGCTCCCAATCACAAAAGTATACTTTCCAGCAAGTGTTCTTCACAATAGCTCCGAACCACAAAACAATACCGTTCTGCAACTGTTCTCCACACTATCTCCACATCACAAAACAATACCTGCCTGCAACAGTTATCCACACTAGCTCCACCTCACAAAACAATACCTTTCTGCAACACTTCTCTACACTAGCACCACATCCCAAAAAAATACCTTTCTGCAACAGTTCCCTACTCTGGCTCCCATTCACAAAACTAAACTTTCCAGCAACAGTTCTTCACAATAGCTCCGAATCACAAAACATTATTTCCTGCAACAGTTATCCACACTGGCTCCTAATAACAAAAATATACCTTCCAGCAACAATTCTTCACACTACCTCCGAATCACAAAACTATACCTTCCTGCAACAGTTCTACACAGTAGCTGCACATCACGAATCTATACCTTCCTGCAACCATTCTCCACAGTAGCTCCACTTCACAAAACAATACCGTCATGCAAACAGTTCTCCACAATAGCTCCACCTCACAAAACAATACCTTTCTACCACAGATCTCTACATTAGCTCCACATCACAAAACAATACGTTTCTGCAACAGTTCTCCAAACTGGCTCCGAATCACAAATGTATAACTTAATGCAACAGTTCTCCACACTAGCTAAACCACACAAAAAAATACCTTTCTGCATCAGTTCTCTACACTAGTTCCACATCACAAAAAAATATGTTTCTGCATCAGATCTCCACACTGGCTCCGAATCACAAAATTATATCTTCCTGCAACTGTTCTCCACACTAGCTCCACTTCTCAAAACAATACCTTTCTGCAACAGTTCTACACACTAGCTCCACCTCACAAAATAATAATTTCCTGCAACAGTTCTACACACTAGCTCCACCTCACAAAACAGTACTTTTCTGCAACAGTTTTCCAGGGTAGCTCCACCTCACAAAAAAATACCTTACTGCAACAGTTCTCTACACTAGCTCCATATCACATAACAATACATTTCTGCACAAGTTCTCCACACTGGCTCCGAATATCAAAACTATACCTTCCAGCAACAATTCTTCACACTAACTCTGAATCACAAAACTATACCTTCCTGCAACAGTTCTCCACACTAGCTCCACCTCACAAAACCATACATTTCAACAACAGTAATCTACACTAGCTGCACATCACAAAACAATACGTTTCAGCAACAGTTCCCCACACTGGCTCCGAATCACAAAACTATACCTTCCCGCAACAGTTCTTCACACTAGCTCTGAATCACAAAACAATACCTTCCTGCAACAGTTCTACACACTAGCTCCACCTCACAAAACAATACCTTTCTGCCACAGTTCTCTACACTAGTTCCACATCACAAAAAAAAAATAAATAAATAAATAAAAAACGTTTCTGCAGCAGTTCTCCACACTGGCTCCGAATCACAAAACTATATCTTCCTGCAACTGTTCTCTACACTAGCTCCACCTCTCAAAACAATACCTTTCTGCAACAGTTCTACACACTAGCTCCACCTCACAAAACAATACTTTCCTGCAACAGTTCTACACACTAGCTCCACGTCACAAAACAATACCTTTCTGCAACAGTTCTCTACTAGCTCCACATCACAAAATAATACCTTCCTGCAACAGTTCTCCACACTGGCTCCGAATCACAAAACTCTACCTTAGAGCAACAGTTCTTCACACTAGCTCCGAATCACAGAGTAATACCTTCCTGCAACAGTTCTACACATTAGCTCCACATCACAAAACTATCCCTTCCTCAACAGTTCTCCACACTAGCTCTATATCACAAAACAATACCTTCCTGCAACATTTCTCCACACTAGCTCCACCTCACAAAAAAATACCTTTCTGCATCAGTTCTCTACACTAGCACCACATCCCAAAATAATACCTTCCTGCAACAGTTATCCACACTGGCTCCTAATCACAAAAGTATAACTTAATGCAACAGTTCTCCACACTAGCTCCACATCAAAAAACAATATCTTCCTGCGACAGTTCTACACACTAGCTCCACATCACAAATCTATATCTTCCAGCAACAGTTCTACACACTAGCTCCACATCACAAAACAATACGTTTATGGAGCAGTTCTCCACACTGGCTCCGAATTACAAAACTATATCTTCCTGCAACTGTTCTCCACACTAGCTCCACCTCACAAAACAGTACCTTTCTGCCAAACTTCTATACATTAGCTCCACATCACAAAACAATACGTTTCTGCAACAGTTCTCCAAACTGGCTCCGAATCACAAAACTATACCTTCCTGCAACAGTTCTCCACACTAGCTCCACCTCACAAAACAATACCTTTCAGCAACAGTTCTCTACACTAGCTCCACATCACAAAACTATACCCTTCCGCAACAGTTTACATACTAGCTCCACATCTCAAAAAAATACCTTTCTTCAACAGTTCTCCACACTGGCTCCGAATATCAATACTATACCTGCCAGCAACAGTTCTTCACACTAGCTCCGAATCACAAAACTCTACCTTCCTGCAACAGTTCTATACACTAGCTCCACATCACAAAACCATACCTTCCTGCAACCATTCTCCACAGTAGCTCCGCTTCACGAAACAATACCATCTTGCAAACAGCTCTCCACAATAGCTCCACCTCACAAAACAATACCTTTCTGCCACAGTTCTCTACATTTGCTCCACATCACAAAACAATACGTTTCTGCAACAGTTCTCCAAACTGGCTCCGAATCACAAAACTATACCATCGTTCAACAGTTCTCCACACTAGCTCCACATCACAAACCATAACGTTTCTATAACAGTTCCCCACACAGGCTCCGAATCACAAAACTATACCTTCCTGCGACTGTTCTTCACACTTGCTCTGAATCACAAAACAATACCTTCCTGCAACAGTTCTACACACTAGCTCCACCTCACAAAACAATACCTTTCTGCAACAGTTCTCTACACTAGCTCCACATCACAAATTAATACCTTCCTGCAACAGATCTGCACACTGGCTCCGAATCAAAAAACTCTACCTTCTAGCAACAGTTCTTCACACAAGCGCCGAATCACAAAATTCTACCTTCCTGCAACATTTCTCCACACTAGCTAGACGTCACAAAACAAAACCTTCCTGCAACATTTCTATACAGTAGCTCCACATCACAAAACAGTACCTTTCTAAACTGTTCTCCACACTGGCTACGCTTCACAAAATAATTCCTTCCTGCAGCAGTTTTCTACACTAGCCCCGAATCACAAAACTATAACTAATTGCAACAGTTCTCTACACTAGCTCCAAATCACAAAACAATATTTTCCTGCAACATTTCTACACACTAGCTCCACATCACAAAACTATCCCTTCCTGCAACAGTTCTCCACACTAGCTCCACATCACAAAGCAACATGTTTCTGCAACAGTTCTCCACACTGGCTCCGAATCACAATACTATACCTTCCAGCAACAGTTCTTCACACTAGCTCCGATTCACAAAACAATACTTTCCTGCACCAGTTCTACACACTAGCTCCACATTACAAAACTATACCTTACTGCAACATTTCTTTGCACTAGCTCCACCTCACAAAACAATACCTTCCTGGAAACAGTTCTTTACACTAGCTCCACATCACAAAACAATACCTTCCTGCCACATTTCTACACACTAGCTCAACATCACAAATCTATATCTTCCTGCAACAGTTCTCCACACTAGCTCCACATCACAAAACTATACCTTCCTGCAACAGTTTCAACACTAGCTCCACCTCACAAAACAATACTTTTCTGCAACAGTTCTCCACACTAGCTCCACATCACAAAATAAAACCTTTCTGCAACTGTTCTCCACACTGGCTATGTATCACAAAATGATACCTTCCTGCAACAGTTATACACATGGCTCTGAATTAAAAAACTGTACATAATTGCAACTGTTCCCCACACTAGCTCAACATCACAAAACTATTCCTTCTTGCAACAGTTTTCCACACTAGCTCCACCACAAAAATCAATATCTTCCTGCAACAGTTCTATACACTAGCTCCACATCACAAATCTATACGTTTCTGCAACAGTTCTCCACACTGGCTCCGAATCACAATACTATAGCTTCCAGCAACAGTTCTTCACACTAGCTCCGATTCACAAAACAATACCTTCCTGCACTAGTTCTACACACTAGCTCCACATCACAAACCTATACCTTACTGCAACATTTCTTTAAACTAGCTCCACCTCACAAAACAATACCTTCCTGGAAACAGTTCTTTACACAGCTTCACATCACAAACAATATCTCTCGGCAACATTTCTACACACTAGCTCCACATCACAAAACTATACCTTCCTGCAGCAGTTCTACACACTAACTCTACCTCACAAAACAATATCTTCCTGCAATAGTTCTACACACTAGCTCAACATCACAAATCTGTATCTTCCTGCAACAGTACTACACACTAGCTTCACATCACAAAACTATACCTTCCTACAACAGTTCTCCATACTAGCTCCACCTCACAAAACAATACGTTTCTGCAACAGTTCTCTATACTAGCTCCACATCACAAAATAATACCTTCCTGCAAGAATTCTGCACACTGGCTCTGAATCACAAAACTATACCTTCCAGCAACAATTCTTCACACAAGCTCCAAATCACAAAACTATACCTTCCTGCAACAGTTCTCCACACTAGCTCCACAAGACAAAACAATATCTTCCTGTAACATTTCTACACAGTAGCTCCACATCACAAAACGATACCTTTCTGCAACTGTTCTCCACACTGGCTATATATCACAAAATAATTCCTTCCTGCCACAGTTCTACACATGGCTCCGAATCACAAAACTGTACCTAATTGCAACAGTTCCCCACACTATCTCCTCCTCACAAAACAATACCTTTTCTGCAACAGTTCTTCACACTAGCTCCAAATCACAAAACAATATTTCCTGCAACATTTCTCCACACTAGCTCCACATCACAAAACAATACCTTTCTGCAACAGTTCTCCACACTGACTCCAAATATCAAAACTATACCTTCCAGCAACAGTTCTTCACACTAGCTCCGAATCACAAAACTATAACTTCCTGCAACACTTCTACACACTAGCTCCACATCACAAAACTATACCTTTCTGCAAGCGTTCTCCCCAGTAGCTCCACTTCACAAAACAATACCGTCATGCAAAGAGCTCTCCACAATAGCTCGACCTCACAAAACAATACTTTCTGCCAAAGTTCTCTACATTAGCTCCACATCACAAAACAATACGTTTCTGCAACAGTTCTCCAAACTGGCTCTGAATCACAAAACTATACCTTCCTGCAACAGTTCTCCACACTAGCTCTACATCACAAAACAATACGTTTCTGCAACAGTTCCCCACACGGGACCCGAATCACAAAACTATACCTTCCCTCAACAGTTCTTCACACTAGCTCTGAATCACAAAACAATACCTTCCTGCAACAGTTCTACACACTAGCTCCACCTCAAAAAACAATACATTTCTGGAACAGTTCTGCACACTAGCTCCACCTCACAAAACAAGACCTTTCTGCAACAGTTCTCTACACTAGCTCCACATCACAAAATAATACCTTCCTGCTACAGTTCTGCACACTTGCTCTGAATCACAAAACTATACCTTCCAACAACAGTTCTTCACACAGGCTCCGAATCACAAAACTATACCTTCCTGCAGCAGTTCTCCACACTAGCTCCACATGACAAAACAATACCTTCCTGCAACATTTCTACACAGTAGCTCCACATCACAGAATGATAATTTTCTGCAACTGTTCTCCACACTGGCTATGTATCACAAAATAATACCTTCCTGCAACAGTTCAACACACTGGCTCCGAATCACAAAAATATACCTAATTGCAACAGTTACCCACACTAGCTCCACATCAAAAAACTATACCTTTCTGCAAAAGTTCTCCACACTAGCTCCAAATCACAAAACAATATATCCTGCAACATTTCAACACACTAGCTCCACATCACAAAACAATAACTTTCTGCAAAAGTTCCCCACAATGGCTCTGAATCACAAAAGTATACCTTCCTGCAACAGTTCTTTACACTAGCTCCACCTCACAAAACAATACGTTTCTGCAACTGTTCCCCACACTGGCTCCGAATCACCAAAATATACTTTCCTGCAACAGTTCTCCACACCACCTCCATCTCACAAAACAATACCTTTCTGCAACAGTTATCTACATTAGCTTCACATAACAAACCATTACGTTTCTGCAACAGTTCCCCACACTGGGCCGAATCACAAAACTATTCCTTCCCGCAACACTTCTTCACACTAGCTCTGAATCACAAAACAATGCCTTCCTGCAAGAGTTGTACACATTAGCTCCACATCACAAAACTAGGACTTCCTAAACAGTTGCCCACACTAGCTCGTAGTCACAAAACAATACTTTACTGCATCATTTCTACACAGTAGCTCCACATGACAAAACTATACCTTCTTGCACCAGTTCTACACACTAGCTCCACATCACAAAACTATACCTTACTGCAACATTCTTTACACTATCCCCACCTCACAAAACAATACCTTCCTGGAAACAGTTCTTTACACTAGCTTCACATCACAAAACAATACCTTCCTGCCACATTTCTACACACTAGCTCCACATCACAAAACTTTACCTTCCTGAAACAGTTTTCCACACTAGCTCCACCTCAAAAAACAATATCTTCTTGCAACAGTTCTCCACACTAGCTCCACATCACAAATCTATATCTTCCTGCCACAGTTCTCCACACTAGCTCCACATCACAAAACTATACCTTCCTGCAACAGTTCTCAACACTAGCTCCACCTCACAAAACTATACTTTTCTGCAACAGTTCTCTACACTAGCTCCACATCACAAAATAATAACTTCCTGAAACAGTTCTGCACACTGGCTATGAATCATAAAACTTTAACTTCCAGCCAAAGTTCTTCACACAAGCTCCGAATCACAAAGCTATAACTTCCTGAAACAGTTCTCCACACTAGCTCCACATGACAAAACTATACCTTCCTGCAACATTTCTACACAGTAGCTTCGCATAACAAAACGATACCTTTCTGCAACTGTTCTCCACACTGGCTATGTATCACAAAATAATACCTGCCTGCAACAGTTCTACACACTGGCTCCATATGACAAAACAATCCTTCCTGCAACATTTCTACACAGTAGCTCCGCATAACAAAACGATACCTTTCTGCAACTGTTGTCCACACTGGCTATGTATCACAAAATAATACCTTCCTGAAACAGTTCTACACACAGGCTCTGAATCACAAAACTATATATTTCTGTAAATGTTCTCCACAATAGCTCCACCTCACAAAACATCTTTCCGCAACAGTTCTCTACACTAGCTCCACATCATAAAAATACGTTTCTGCAACCGTTCCACACACTGGCTCCGAATCACAAAACTATACCTTCCAGCAACAGTTCTTCACACTAGCTCTGAATCACAAAACTATACCTTCCAGCAACAGTTCTTCACACCAGCTCCGCCTCACAAAACAATCCCTTTCAGCAACAGTAATCTACACTAGCTCCCACCTCACAAAAACAATACGTTTCTGCAACAGTTCCCCACATTGGCTCCGAATCACAAAACTATACCTTCCAGAAACAGTTCTCCACACTAGCTCCGAATCACAAAACAATACTTTCCTGCAACATTTCTACACACTATCTCCGCATCACAAAACTATACCTTCCTGCAACAGTTCTCAACACTAGCTCCACCTCACCAAAAAATACCTTTTTGCAACGGTTCTCTACACTAGCTCCACATCACAAAGCAATATGTTTCTGCAACAGTTCTCCACACTGGCTCTGAATCACAAAACTATACCTTCCAGCAACAGTTCTTCACGCTAGCTCCGAATCACAAAACTATAACTTCCTGCAACAGTTCTCCACACTAGCTCCACATGACAAAACTATACCTTCTTGCAACATTTCTACACAGTAGCTTCGCATAACAAAACGATACCTATCTGCAACTGTTCTCCACACTGGCTATGTATCACAAAATAATACCTTCCTGCAACATTTCTACACACTGGCTCTGAATCACAAAACTATATATTTCTGTAAATGTTCTCCACAATAGCTTCACCTCACAAAACACCTTTCCGCAACAGTTCTCTACACTAGCTCCACATCACAAAAAATACGTTTCTGTAACCGTTCCACACACTGGCTCCGAATCACAAAACTATACCTTCCAGCAACAGTTCTTCACACTAGCTCCACCTCACAAACCAATCCCTTTCAGCAACAGTAATCTACACTAGCTCCACATCACAAAACAATATGTTTCTGCAACAGATCCCCACACTGGCTCTGAATCACAAAACTATACCTTCCAGCAACAGTTCTTCACACTAGCTCTGAATCACAAAACAATACCTTCCTGCAACAGTTCTCCACACTAGCTCCACCTCACAAAACAATACCTTTCTGCAACAGTTCTACATACTAGCTCCACCTCACAAAACAATACGTTTCTGCAACAGTTCCCCACATTGGCTCCGAATCACAAAACTATACCTTCCAGAAACAGTTCTCCACACTAGCTCCGAATCACAAAACAATAATTTCCTGCAACATTTCTACACACTATCTCCGCATCACAAAACTATACCTTCCTGCAACAGTTCTCAACACTAGCTCCACCTCACAAAAAAATACCTTTTTGCAACGGTTCTCTACACTAGCTCCACATCACAAAGCAATACGTTTCTGCAACAGTTCTCCACACTGGCTCCGAATCACAAAACTATACCTTCCTGCAACAGTTCTTCACACTAGCTCCGAATCACAAAACTATACCTTCCTGAAACAGTTCTACACACTAGCTCCACATCACAAAACTATACCTTCCTGCAACCGTTCTCCACAGTAGCTACTCTTCACAAAACACTACCATCATGCAAACAGTTCTCCACAATAGCTCCACCTCACTAAACAATACCTTTATGCAACAGTTCTCTACATTAGCTACACATCACAAAACAATAGGTTTCTGCAACAATTCTCCACACTGGCTCCGAATCACAAAACTATACCTTCCTGTAACTGTTCTCCACACTAGCTCCACCTCACAAACAATACGTTTCTGCAACCGTTCCAAACACTGGCTCCGAATCACAAAACTATACCTTCCAGCAACAGTTCTTCACACTAGCTCTGAATCACAAAACAATACCTTCCTGCAACAGTTCTACACACTAGCTCCACCTCACGAAAAAATACCTTTCTGCAACAGTTCTCTACATTAGCTCCACATCACAAAACCATACGTTTCTGCAACAGATCTCCACACTGGCTCCGAATCACAAAAGTATAATTTCCTGCAACAGTTCTCCACACTAGCTCCACCTCACAAAACAATAACTTTCTGCAACAGTTCTCCAAACTAGGTCCACCTCACAAAATAATACCTTTCAGCAACAGTAATCTACAATAGCTCCACATAACAAAACAATACGTTTCTGCAACAGTTCCCCACACTGGCTCCGAATCACAAAACTATACCTTCCAGCAACAGTTCTTCACACTAGCTCTGAATCACAAAACAATACCTTCCTGCAACAGTTCTACACACTAGCTCCACCTCACAAAAAAATACCTTTCTGCAACAGTTCTCTACATTAGCTCCACGTCACAAAACAATACCTTTCTGCAACAGTTCTCTACACTACCTCCACATCACAAAAATACGTTTCTGAAACCGTTCCACACACTGGCTCCTAATCACAAAACTATACCTTCCTGCAACAGTTCTTCACACTAGCTCCACCTCAAAAAACAATCCCTTTCAGCAACAGTAATCTACACTAGCTCCACATCACAAAACAATATGTTTCTGCAACAGATCCCCACACTGGCTCTGAATCACAAAACTATACCTTCCAGCAACAGTTCTTCACACTAGCTCTTAATCACAAAACAATACCTTCCTGCAAGAGTTCTCCACACTAGCTCCACATCAAAAAACTATACCTTCCTGCAACAGTTCTGCACACTAGCTCCACCTCACAAAACAAGACCTTTCTGCAACAGTTCTCTACACTAGCTCCACATCACAAAATAATACCTTCCTGCAACAGTTCTGCACACTGGCTCTGAATCACAAAACTATACCTTCCAGCAACAGTTCTTCACACAGGCTCCAAATCACAAAACTATAACTTCCTGCAACAGTTCTCCACACTAGCTCCACATGACAAAACAATACCTTCCTGCAACATTTCTACACAGTAGCTCCAAATCACAAAATGATAACTTTCTGCAACTGTTCTCCACACTGGCTATGTATCACAAAATAATACCTTCCTGCAACAGTTCAACACACTGGCTCCGAATCACAAAAATATACCTAATTGCAACAGTTACCCACACTAGCTCCACATCACAAAACTATACCTTTCTGCAAAAGTTCTCCACACTAGCTCCGAATCACAAAACAATATATCCTGCAACATTTCAACACACTAGCTCCACATCACAAAACAATACCTTTCTGCAAAAGTTCCCCACAATGGGTCTGAATCACAAAAGTATACCTTCCTGCAACAGTTCTTTACACTAGCTCCACCTCACAAAACAATACGTTTCTTCAACTGTTCCCCACACTGGCGCCGAATCACAAAAATATAGCTTCCTTCAACAGTTCTCCAAACTGGCTCCGAATCACAAAACGATACTTTCCTGCAACAGTTCTCCACTCCACCTCCATCTCACAAAACAATACCTTTCTGCAACAGTTATCTACATTAGCTTCACATAACAAAACATTACGTTTCTGCAACAGTTCCCCACACTGGGCAGAATCACAAAACTATACCTTCCCGCAACACTTCTTCACACTAGCTCTGAATCACAAAACAATGCCTTCCTGCAAGAGTTGTACACATTAGCTGCACATCACAAAACTAGGACTTCCTAAACAGTTCCCCACACTAGCTCCTAGTCACAAAACAATACTTTACTGCATCATTTCTACACAGTAGCTCCACATGACAAAACTATACCTTCCTGCACCAGTTCTACACACTAGCTACACATCACAAAACTATACCTTACTGCAACATTTCTTTACACTATCTCCACCTCCACAAAACAATACCTTCCTGGAAACAGTTCTTTACACTAGCTTCACATCACAAAACAATACCTTCCTGCTCACATTTCTACACACTAGCTCCACATCACAAAACTTTACCTTCCTTAAACAGTTTTCCACACTAGCTCCACCTCAAAAAACAATATCTTCTTGCAACAGTTCTACACACTAGCTCCACATCACAAAACTATATCTTCCTGCCACAGTTCTCCACACTAGCTCCACATCACAAAACTATACCTTCCTGCAACAGTTCTCAACACTAGCTCCACCTCACAAAACTATACTTTTCTGCAACAGTTCTCTACACTAGCTCCACATCACAAAATAATAACTTCCTGAAACAGTTCTGCACACTGGCTATGAATCATAAAACTTTAACTTCCAGCCAAAGTTCTTCACACAAGCTCCGAATCACAAAGCTATAACTTCCTGAAACAGTTCTCCACACTAGCTCCACATGACAAAATTATACCTTCCTGCAACATTTCTACACAGTAGCTTCGCATAACAAAACGATACCTTTCTGCAACTGTTCTCGACACTGGCTATGTATCACAAAATAATACCCACCTGCAACAGTTTTACACACTGGCTCCACATGACAAAACAATACCTTCGCAACATTTCTACACAGTAGCTCCGCATAACAAACGATACCTTCTGCAACTGTTGTCCACACTGGCTATGTATCACAAAATAATACCTTCCTGCAACAGTTCTACACACTGGCTCTGAATCACAAAACTATATATTTCTGTAAATGTTCTCCACAATAGCTCCACCTCACAAAACACCTTTCCGCAACAGTTCTCTACACTAGCTCCACATCATAAAAAATACGTTTCTGCAACCGTTCCGCACACTGGCTCTGAATCACAAAACTATACCTTCCAGCAACAGTTCTTCACACCAGCTCCGCCTCACAAAACAATCCCTTTCAGCAACAGTAATCTACACTAGCTCCACATCACAAAACAATATGTTTCTGCAACAGATCCCCACACTGGCTCTGAATCACAAAACTATACCTTCCAGCAACAGTTCTTCACACTAGCTCTGAATCACAAAACAATACCTTCCTGCAACAGTTCTCCACACTAGCTCCACCTCACAAAACAATACCTTTCTGCAACAGTTCTACATACTAGCTCCACCTCACAAAAAATGCGTTTCTGCAACAGTTCCCCACATTGGCTCCGAATCACAAAACTATACCTTCCAGAAACAGTTCTCCACACTAGCTCCGAATCACAAAACAATACTTTCCTGCAACATTTCTACACACTATCTCCGCATCACAAAACTATACCTTCCTGCAACAGTTCTCAACACTATCTCCACCTCAACAAAAAATACCTTTTTGCAACGGTTCTATACACTAGCTCCACATCACAAAGCAATACGTTTCTGCAACAGTTCTCCACACTGGTTCTGAATCACAAAACTATACCTTCCAGAAACAGTTCTCCACACTAGCTCTGAATCACAAAACAATACCTTCCTGCCACATTTCTACACACTAGCTCCACATCACAAAACTATACATTCCTGCAACAGTTTTCCACACTAGCTCCACCTCACAAAACAATATCTTCCTGCAAAAGTTCTACACACTAGCTCCACATCACAAAACTATACCTTCCTGCAACAGTTCTCTACACTAGCTCCACATCACAAAATAATAACTTCCTGCAACAGTTCTGCACACTGGCTCTGAATCACAAAACTTTATCTTCCAGCAACAGTTCTTCACACAAGCTCCGAATCACAAAACTATAACTTCCTGCAACAGTTCTCCACACTAGCTCCACATGACAAAAGTATACCTTCCTGCAACATTTCTACACAGTAGCTCTGCATAACAAAACGATACCTTTCTGCAACTGTTCTCCACACAGGCTATGTATCACAAAATAATACCTTCCTGCAACAGATCTACACACTGGCTCCGAATCACAAAACTATATATTTCTGTAAATGTTCTCCACCATAGCTCCACCTCACAAAACAATGACTTTCTGCAACAGTTCTCTACACTAGCTCCACATCACAAAAAATAGGTTTCTGCTAACCGTTCCACACTCTTCCTAATCACAAAACTATACCTTCCAGCAACAGTTCTTCACACTAGCTCCACCTCACAAAACAATCCCTTTCAGCAACAGTAATCTACACTAGCTCCACATCAAAAAACAATATGTTTCTGCAACACATCCCCACACTGGCTCTGAATCACAAAACTATACCTTCCAGTAACAGTTCTTCACACTAGCTCTGAATCACAAAACAATACCTTCCTGCAACAGTTCTCCACACTAGCTCCACATCACAAAACTATACCTTCCTGCAACAGTTCTCAACACTAGCTCCACCTCACAAAACAAGACCTTTCTGCAACAGTTCTCTACACTAGCTCCATATCACAAAATAATACCTTCCTGCAACAGATCTGCACACTGGCTCTGAATCACAAAACTATACATTCCAGCAACAGTTCTTCACACAGGCTCCGAATCACAAAACTATACCTTCCTGCAACAGTTCTCCGCCACTAGCTCCACATGACAAAACAATACCTTCCTGCAACATTTCTACACAGTAGCTCCACATCACAAAACGATAACTTTCTGCAACTGTTCTCCACACTGGCTATGTATCACAAAATAATACCTTCCTGCAACAGTTCTACACACTGGCTCCGAATCACAAAAAATATACCTACTTGCAACAGTTCCCCACACTAGCTCCACATCACAAAACTATACTTTTCTGCAAAAGTTCTCCACACTTGCTCCAAATAACAAAACAATATTTCCTGCAACATTTCTACACACTAGCTCCACATCACAAAACAATACCTTTCTGCAAAAGTTCCCTACATTGGCTTTGAATCACAAAACTATACCTTCCTGCAACAGTTCTCTACACGAGCTCCACCTCACAGAACAATACATTTTTGCAACAGTTCTCTACACTAGCTCCACATCACAAAGCAATACGTTTCTGCAACAGTTCTCCACACTGGCTCCGAATCACAAAACTATACCTTCCAGCAACAGTTCTTCACACTAGCTCCGAATCACAAAACTATACCTTCCTGCAAAGCAGTTCTACACACTAGCTCCACATCACAAACCTATACCTTACTGCAACATTTCTTTAAACTAGCTCCACCTCACAAAACAATACCTTCCTGAAACAGTTCTCTACACTAGCTCCTAATCACAAAACAATACTTTCCTGCATCATTACTACATAGTAGCTCCACATCACAAAACTATACCTTCCTGCACGAGTTCTACACACTAGCACCACATCCCAAAATTATACCTTCCTGCAACAGTTATCCACACGGGATCCTAATCAAAAAACTATACTTTCCAGCAAGAGTTCTCCACACAAGCTCCACATCCCAAAACAATACCTTCCTGCAACCATTCTCCATAATAGCTCCAAATCACAAAACAATATTTTCCTGCCACATTTCTACATACTAGGTCCACATCACAAAACAATACCTTCCTGCTACAGTTCTCCACACTTGCTCCACCTCACAAAACAATATGTTTCTGCAACAGTTCTCCACACTGGCTCCGAATCACAAAAGTATAACTTCCTGCAACAGTTCTCCACACAAGCTCCACATCACAAAACAATACGTTTCTGCAACAGTTCTCCACACTGGCTCCGAATCACAATATATACCTTCCAGCAACAGTTCTTAACACTATCTCGGATTCATAAAACAATACCTTCCTGCACTAGTTCTACACACTAGCTCCACATCACAAACCTATACCTTACTGCAACATTTCTTTAACTAGCTCCACCTCACAAAACAATACCTTTCTGAAAGAGTTCTCTACACTAGCTCCTAATCACAAAACAATACTTTCCTGCATCATTTCTACACAGTAGCTCCACATCACAAAACTATACCTTCCAGCACCAGTTCTACACACTAGCTCCACATCACAAAACTATACCTTACTGCAACATTTCTTTACACTAGCTCCACCTCACAAAACAATACGTTCCTGCCACATTTCTACACACTAGCTCCACATCACAAAACTATACCTTCCCGCAACAGTTTCAACACTAGCTCCACCTCACAAAACAATACTTTTCTGCAACAGTTCTCTACACTAGCTCCACATCACAAAATAATACCTTCCTGCAACAGTTCTGCACACTGGCTCTGAATCACAAAACTTTATCTTCAAGCAACAGTTCTTCACACAAGCTCCTAATCATAAAACTATAACTTCCTGCAACAGTTCTCCACACTAGCTATACATGACAAAAGAATACCTTCATGCAACATTTCTACACAGTAGCTACGCATCACAAAACGATACCTTTCTGCAACTGTTCTCCACACTGGCTGTGTATCACAAAATATTACCTTCCTGCAACAGTTCTACACACTGGCTCCGAATCACAAAAATATACCTAATTGCAACAGTTCCCCACACTAGCTCCACATCACAAAACTATATCTTTCTGCACCAGTTCTTCACACTAGCTCCAAATCACAAAACAATATTTAATGTAACATTTCAACACACTAGCTCCACATCACAAAACAATACCCTTCTGCAACAGTTCTCCACACTGGCTCCGAATCACAAAATTATACCTTCCAGCAACAGATCTTCACACTAGCTACGAATTACAGAATAATACCTTCCTGCAACAGTTCTACACACTAGCTCCACATCACAAAAAAATACCTTTCTGCAACAGTTCTACACACTACCTCCACATCTCAAAACTATACCTTCCTGCAACCTTTCTCCACAGTAGCTCCTCTTCACAAAACACTACCTTCATGCAAACAGTTCTCCACACTAGCTCCACCTCACAAAACAATACCATTCTGCAAAAGTTCTCTACAGTAGCTCCACATCACAAAACAATACGTTTCTGCAACAGATCTCCACACTGGCTCCGAATCACAAAACTATACCTTCCAGCAACAGTTCTTCACACTAGATCTGAATCACAAAACAATACCTTCCTGCAACAGTTCTACACACTAGCTCCACCTCACAAAACAATACCTTTCTGCAACAGTTCTCTACATTAGCTCCACATCACAAAACAATACGTTTCTGCAACAGATCTCCACACTGGCTCCGAATCACAAAAGTATAACTTCCTGCAACAGTTCTCCACACTAGCTCCACCTCACAAAACAATATCTTTCTGCAACAGTTCTCCACACTAGCACCACATCCCAAAATTATACCTTCCTGCAACAGTTATCCACACGGGCTCCTAATCAAAAAACTGTACTTTCCAGCAACAGTTCTCCACACAAGCTCCACATCACAAAACAATACCTTCCTGCAACAGTTCTCCACAATAGCTCCAAATCACAAAACAATATTTTCCTGCCACATTACTAAATACTAGGTCCACATCACAAAAGAATACCTTCCTGCAACAGTTCTCCACACAACTCTGCCTTACAAAACAATACGTTTCTGCAACAGTTCTCCACACTGGCTCCGAATCACAAAAGTATACCTTCCAGCAACAGTTCTTCACACTAGTTCCGAATCACAAAACTATACCTTCCAGCAATAGTTCTCCACACTGGATCCCGAATCACAAAAGTATAACTTCCTGCAATAGTTCTCCACACTAGCTCCAGCTCACAAAACAACACCTTTATGCAACAGTTCTACATACTTGCTACACGTCACAAAACAATACGTTTCTGCAACAGTTCCCTAAACTGGCTCCGAATCACAAAACAATACTTTCCTGCACCATTTCTACACACTAGCTCCACATCACAAAACAATACATACCTTACTGCAACAGTTCTCCACACTAGCTCCGCCTCACAAAACAATACCTTTCTACAACAGTTCTCTTACACTAGCACTACATCACAAAACAATATGTTTCTGCAACTGTTCAACACACTGGCTCCGAATCACAAAACTATACCTTCCAGCAACAGTTCTTCACACTAGCCCAACCTCACAAAACAATCCCTTTCAGCAACAGTAATCTACACTAGCTCCACATCACAAAATAATATGTTCCTGCAACAGATCCCCACACTGGCTCTGAATCACAAAACTATACCTTACAGCAACAGTTCTTCACACTAGCTCTGAATCACAAAACAATAACTTCCTGCAACCGTTCTACACACTAGCTCCATGTCACAAAACAATACCTTTCTGCAACAGTTCTCTACACTATCTCCACATCACAAGTTATTACCTTCCTGTAACAGTTCTGCACACTGGCTCCGAATCACAAAACTCTACATTCCAGCAACAGTTCTTCACACTAGCTCCACATCACAAAACAAAACCTTCCTTCAACATTGCAATACACTACCTCCACATCACAAAACAATACTTTTATAAACTGTTTTCCAACACTGGATCGCATCACAAAATATTACCTTCCTGCAAAAGTTTTCCGCACTAGCTCCGAATCACAAAACTATCACCTAATTGCAGCAGATCTCTACACTAGCTCCAAATCACAAAAAAATACTTTCCTGCAACATTACTACACAATAGCTCTACATCACAAAACTATGCCATTCTGCAACAGTTCTCACACTAGCTCCTAATCAAAAAACAATACTATACTGCATCTTTTCTACACAGTGGCTCCACATCACAAAACTATACATTGCTGCAACAGTTCTCCACACGAGATCCACTTCACAAAACAATACGTTTCTCCAACAGTTCTCCACACTGGCTCCGAATCACAATACTATACCTTCCTGCAACAGTTCTCCACACTGACTCCACCTCAAAAAACCATATCTTCCTGCAAAATTTCTACACACTAGCTCCACATCACAAATCTATATCTTACAGCAACAGTTCTCCACACTGGCTCTGAATCACAAAACTATACCTTCCAGCAACAGTTCTTCACACTAGCTCGGAATAACAAAACAATACCTTCCTGCACCAGTTTAACACACTAGCTTCACATCACAAAACTATACCTTACTGCAACATTTCTCCACACTAGCTCCACCTCACAAAACAATACCTTCCTGTAACTGGTTCTCTACACTAGCTCCACCTCACGATAAATACCTTTCTGCAACAGTTCTCTACACTAGCTCCACCTCACAAAACAATATCTTCCTGCAACAGTTCTCCACACTAGCTCCACCTCACAAAACAATACCTTTCTGCAAGAGTTCTCTACACTAGCTCCACATCACAAAACAATACCTTTCTGCAACTCTTCTCCACACTGGCTATGTATCACAAAATAATACCTTCCTGCAACAGATCTACACACTGGCTCCAAACTCACAAACTATACCTATTGCAAAGCTCCCACTAGCTCCACATCACAAAACTACTACCTTCCTGCAACAGTTCTCACGTAGCTCCACTTCACAAAACACTACCTTTCTGCAAACACTTCTCCACAATAGCTACATCACAAATACCTTTCTGCAACAGTTCTACACTGGCTCCACAAACAATACTAATTTCTGCAACAGTTCTCCACACTGGCTCCAAATCACAAAACTATACTTCTGCAACAGTTCTCCACTGTAGCTCCACCTCACAAAAGAATACCTTCATGCAAACAGTTCTCCACAATAGCTCCACATCACAAATCAATACCTTCTTGCAACAGTTCTCCACAATAGCTCCGAATCACAAAACTCTACTTTCCTGCAGCATTTCTTCACACTAGCTCCGATTCACCAAACTATACTTTCCTGCAACATTTTCTACACACTTGCTCCACCTCACAAAACAATACCTTTCTGCAACAGTTCTCTACACTAGCTCCACATGACAAATTAATACCTTCTTGCAACAGTTCTGCACAATGGCTCCGAATCACAAAACTCTACTTTCCAGCAACATTTCTTCACACAAGCTCCGATTCACAAAACTCTACTTTCCTGCAACATTTCTCCACATTAGCTCCACCTCACAAAACAATACCTTTCTGCAAGAGTTCTCTACACTAGCTCCACATCACAAAACAATATATTCCTGCAACATTTCTACACAGTAGCTCCACATCACAAAACAATACCTTTCTGCAACTCTTCTCCACACTGGCTATGTATCACAAAATAATACCTTCCTGCAACAGATCTACACACTGGCTCCGAATCACAAACTATACCTAATTGCAACAGCTCCCCACACTAGCTCCACATCACAAAACTATACCTTCCTGCAACCGTTCTCCACTGTAGCTCCACTTCACAAAACACTACCTTCATGCAAACAGTTCTCCACAATAGCTCCACCTCACAAAACAATACCTTTCTGGAACAGTTCTCTACATTAGCTCCACATCACAAAACAATACATTTCTGCAGCAATTCTCCACACTGGCTCCGAATCACCAAACTATACTTCTGCAACAGTTCTACACACTTGCTCCACCTCACAAAAGAATAACTTTCTGCAACAGTTCTCTACACTAGCTCCACATGACAAATTAATACCTTCTTGCAACAGTTCTGCACAATGGCTCCGAATCACAAAACTCTACTTTCCAGCAACATTTCTTCACACAAGCTCCGATTCACAAAACTCTACTTTCCTGCAACATTTCTCCACATTAGCTCCACATCACAAAACAATACCTTTCTGCAACAGTTCCCCACATTGGCTCCGAATCACAAAACTATACCTTCCTGCACCAGTTCTACACACTAGCTCCACAACACAAAACTATACCTTACTGCAACATTTTTCCACACTAGCTCCACCTCACAAAAAATACCTTCCTGGAACCGGTCCTCTACACTAGCTCCACATCACGAAACAATACCTTTCTGCAACAGTTCTCTACACTAGCTGCACATCACAAAACTATGCCTTCCTGCACCAGTTCTACACATTAGCTCCACATCACAAAACTATACCTTACTGCAACATTTCTCCACACTAGATCCACCTCACAAAACAATACCTTCCTGGAATGAGTTCCCCATACACTAGCTCCACATCACGAAACAATACCTTCCTGCAACATTTCTACACACTAGCTCCACATCACAAAACTATACCTTCCTGCAAAAGTTCTCCACACTAACTCCACCTCACAAAACAATATCTTCCTGCAACAGTTCTCTACATTTTCTCCGGATCACAAAACTAAACGTATTTGCAACAGTTTTCCACACTAGCTCCAAATCACAAAACAATATTTCCTGCAACATTTCTACACACTAGCTCCACATCACAAATAATACCTGTCTGCAAAAGTTCTCAACATTAGCTCCGAATCACAAAACTATACCTTCCTGCAACAGTTCTACACACTAGCTCCACATCACAAAACTATACATTCCCTGCAACCGTTCTCCACAGTAGCGCCACTTCACAAAACACTACCTTCATGCAAACAGTTCTCCACAATAGCTCCACCTCACAGAACAATACCTTTCTGTAACAGTTCTCTACATTAGCTCCACATCACAAAACTATACGTTTCTGCAACAGTTCTCCACACTCCCTCCGAATCACAAAAGTATAACTTCCTGCAACAGTTCTCCACACTAGCTCCACCTCACAAAACAATACCTTTCTGCAACAGTTCTCTACAGTAGCTCCACAGCAAAACATAATACCTTCCTGCAGCAGTTCTGCACACTGGCTCCGAATCACAAAACTATACCTTCCAGCAACAGTTCTTCACACAAGCTCCGAATCACAAAACTATACCTTCCTGAAACAGTTTTCCACAATAGCTCCACATCACAAAACAATACCTTCCTGCAACATTTCTACACAGTAGCTCCACATCATAAAGCAATACCTTTCTAAACTGTTCTCCTCACTGGGTACGCATCACAGAATAATACCATCTTGAAACAGTTTTCCACACTGGCTCCGAATCACAAAACTATACCTAATTGCAACAGTTTTCCACACTAGCTCCAAGTCACAAAACAACATTTCCTGCAACATTTCTACACACTAGCTCCACATCACAAAACAATGCCTTTCTGCAACAGTTCCCCACATTGGCTCCGAATCACAAAAGTATACCTTCCTGCAACAGTTCTCTACACTAGCTCCAACTCACAAAACAATAACTTTCTGCAACAGTTCCCCACACTGGCTCCGAATCACAAAATTATACCTACCAGCAACAGTTCTTCACACTAGCTCCGAATCACAAAACAATACTTTCCTGCAACATTTCTAAACACTAACTCCACATCACAAAATTATACCTTCCTGGATTAGTTCCAACACTAGCTCCAACTCACAAAATAATACGTTTTTGCAACAGTTCTCTACCCTAGCTCTACATCACAAAACAATATGTGTCTGTAACAGGTCTGCACACTGGCTCCGAATCACAAAACTATACCTTCCAGCAACAGTTCTTCACACTAGCTCCGAATCACAAAACTATACCTTCCTGCAACAGTTCTACACACTAGCTGCACTTCACGAAACTATACCTTCCTGCAACCGATCTCCAAAGTAGCTCAACTTCACAAAACACTACCTTCATGCAAACAGTTCTCCACACTAGCTCCAACTCACAAAACAATAACTTTCTGCAACAGTTCTCTACACTAGCTCCACATCACAAAATAATACCTTCCTGCAAAAGTTCTGTACACTGGCTCCGAATCACAAAACTATACCTTCCAGCAACAGTTCTTCACACAAACTCCGAATCACAAAACTATACATTCCTGCAACACTTTTCGACACTAGCTCCACATCACAAAGCAATACCTTCCTGCAACTTTTCTACACAGTAGCTCCACATCACAAAACAATACCTTTCTAAACTGTGCTCCACACTGGCTACTGCATCACAAAATAATACGTTCCTCAACAGTTTTCCACACTGGCTCCAAATCACAAAATTATACCTAATTGAAACAGTTTTCCACACTAGCTCCAAATCACAAAACAATATTTCCTACAACATTTCTACACACTAGCTCCACATCACAAAACAATACCTTTCTGCAACAGTTCCCCACATTGGCTCCGAATCACAAAAGTATACCTTCCTGCACCAGTTCTCTACACTAGCTCCACCTCACAAAACAATACCTTTCTGCAACAGTTCCCCACACTGGCTCCGAATCACAATATTATACCTTCCAGCAACAATTCTTCACACTAGCTCCGAATCACAAACAATATTTCCTGCAACATTTCTAAACACTAACTCCACATCACAAAACTATACCTTCCTGCAATACTTTTCAACACTAGCTCCACCTCACAAAACAATACCTTTTTGTAACTGTTCTCTAAACTAGCTCTACATCACAAAACAATATGTTTCTGCAACACTTCTCCACACTGGCTCCGAATCACAAAACTATACCTTCCAGCAACAGTTCTTCACACTAGCTCTGAATCACAAAACTATAGCTTCCTGCAACAGTTCTAAACATTAGCTCCACATCACAAAACTATACCTTCCTGCAACCGTTCTCCACAGTAGCTCAACTTCACAAAACACTACCTTCATGCAAACAGTTCTCCACAATAGCTCCACCTCACAAAACAATACTCTCTGCAACAGTTCTCTACATTAGCTCCACATCACAAAAGAATACGTTTCTGAACAGTTCTCCACACTGGCTCCGAATCACAAAAGTATAACTTCCTGCAACAGTTCTCCACACTAGCTCCACCTCACAAAACAATACCTTTCAGCAACAGTTCTCCACACTGGCTTCGAATCACCAAACAATACGTTCCTGCAACAGTTCTACACACTAGCTCCACCCCTCACAAAACAATACCTTTCTGCAACAGTTCTCTACACTAGCTCCACATCACAAATTAATACCTTCCTGCAACGGTTCTGCACACTGGCCCCGAATCACAAAACTCTACATTCCAGCAACAGTTTTTCACACAAGCTCCGATTCACAAAACTCTACTTTCCTGCAACATTTCTCCACATTAGCTCCACATCACAAAACAATACCTTCCTGCAACATTTCTACACAGTAGCTGCACATCACAAAACTATACCTTTCTAGACTGTTCTCCACACTGGCTACTCATCACAAAATAATACCCTTCCTGCAACAGTTTTCCACACTGGCTCCGAATCAGAAAACTATACCTAATTGCAACAGTTCTTCATACTAGCTCCAAATCACAAAACAATACTTTCCTGCAACATTTCTACACACTAGCTCCACATCACAAAACTATACTTTCCTGCAACAGTTCTCCACACTAGCTCCAAATCACAAAAAAATACTTTCCTGCATCATTTCTACACAGTAACTCCACATCACATAACTCTACCTTCCTGCAACAGTTTTCCACACTAGCTCCACATCACAAAACAATACGTTTCTGCAACAGTTCTGCACACTGGCTCCGAATCACAAAACTATACCTTCCATCAAGTTCTTCACACTACCTCCGAATCACAAAACAATAACTTCCTGCACCAGTTATACACACTAGCTCCACATCACAATACTATACCTTACTGTAATATTTCTCCACACTAGCTCCACCTCACAAAACAATACCTGCCTGAAATGGTCTCCACACTAGCTCCACCTCACAAAAAAATATTTTCCCTGCAACAGTTCTACACTAGCTCCACATCACAAATCTATATCTTCCTGCAACATTTCTCCACACTATTTCCACATCACAAAACTATACCTTCCTGCAACAGTTCTCCCCACTAGCCCCACCTCACAAAAAAATACCTTCCTGCAACAGTTCTCCACATTAGCTCCACACCACAAAACAATACCTTCCTGCAACATTTCTACACAGTAGCTGCACATCACAAAACAATACTTTTCTAGACTGTTCTCCACACTGGCTATGTATCACAAAATAATACCTTCCTGCAACAGTTCTACACACTGGCTCTGAATCACAAAACTATATCCTAATTGCAACAGTTCCCTACACTAGCTCCACATCACAAAACTATACCTTCCTACAACAGTTCTCCACACTAGCTCCAAATCACAAAACAATACTTTCCTGCAACATTTATACACCCTAGCTCCACATCACAAAACTATACATTCCTGCAACAGTTGTCAACAATAGCTCCACCTCACAAAACAATACCTTTCTGCAACAGTTCTCTACATTAGATCCACATCCCAAAACAATACGTTTCTGCAACCGTTCTCCACACTGGCTCCGAATCATAAAAGTATAACTTCCTGCAATAGTTCTCCACACTGGCTGCACCTCATAAAACAATACCATCTGCAACAGTTGTCTACACTAGCGCCCACATCACAAAAACAATACGTTTCCGAAACAGTTCTCCACACTGTCTCCGAACCGCAAAACTATACCTTTCTGCAACAGTTCTCTACACTAGCTCCACATCACAAATTAATACCTTCCTGCAACAGTTCTGCACACTGGGTCCGAATCACAAAACTTTACCTTCCAGCAACAGTTCTTCACACAAGCTCCGAATCACAAAACTATATCTTCCAGCAACAGTTCAGCACACTAGCTCCACCTCACAAAACAATACCTTTCTGCAACAGTTCTACATACTAGCTCCACCTCACAAAACTATACGTTTCTGCAACAGTTCCATACACTAGCTCCGAATCACAAAACTATTCCTTCCAGCAACAGTTCTCCACACTAGCTCCGAATCACAAAACAACTTTCCTGCAACATTTCTACACACTAGATAAACATCACAAAACAATACATACTTTCCTGCATCAGTTCTCCACACTAGCTCCATCTCACAAACCAATACCTTTCTGCAACAGTTCTCTACACTAGCTCCAAATCACAAAACTATACCTTCCTGGAACTGTTCTCCACAGTAGCTCCACTTCACAAATCACTACCTTCATGCAAATATTTCTCCACAATAGCTCCACCTCACAAAAAATACCTTTCTGCAACAGATCTCTACATTACCTCCACATCATAAAACCATACGTTTCTGCAACATTTCTCCACACTAGCTCCACATCACAAACTATACCTTCCTGCAACAGTTCTCCACACTAGTTCCACCTCACGAAACAATATCTTCCTGCAACAGTTCTCCACACTAGTTCCACATCACAAAACTATACCTTCCTGCAACAGCTCTCCACACTAGCTCCACCTCACAAAATAATACCTTCCTGCAACAGTTCTGCACACTGGCTCCGAATCACAAGACTTTACCTTCCAGCAACAATTCTTCACACAAGGTCCGAATCACAAAACTATACCTTCCTGCAACATTTCAAAACAGTAGCTCCACATCACAAAACCATACCTTTCTGCAACTGTTCTCCACACTTGCTATGTATCACAAAACTATACCTTCCTGCAACAGTACTACACACTAGATCGACATCACAAAAACTATACCTTTTTGCAACCATTCTCCAAAGTAGCTCCACTTCACAAAACAATACCTTAATGCAAACAGTTCTCAACAATAGCTCCACTTCACAAAACAATACATTTTTGCAACAGTTCTCTACATTAGCTCAACTTCCACAAAACAATACATTTCTGCAACAGTTCTCCACACGGGCTCTGAATCACAAAAGTATAACTTCCTGCAATAGTTCTCCAAACTAGCACCACCTCACAAAACAATACCTTTCTGCAACAGTTGTCTACACTAGAGCCACATCACAAAACAATACGTTTCTGCAGCAGTTCTCCACACTGTCTCCGAATCACAAAACTATACATTCCAGCAACAGTTCTCCACACTAGCTCCAGCTCACAAAACAATACATTTCTGCAACAGTTCCGAATCACAAAACTATTCCTTCATGCAACAGTTCTCCACACTAGCTCCGAATCACAAAAACAACACTTTCCTGCAATATTTCTAACACACTAGCTCCACATCACAAAACAATACATACCTTCCTGCAACAGTTCTCCACACTAGGTCCACCTCACAAACCAATACCTTTCTGCAACAGTTCTCTACACTAGCACCACATCAAAAAACAATACGTTTCTGCAACAGTTCTCCACCCTGTCTCCGAATCACAAACTATACCTTCCAGCAACAGTTCTTCACACTAGCTCCAAATCACAAAACTATACCTTCCTACAACAGTTCTGCACACTAGCTACACATCACAAAACTATACCTTCCTGCAAGAGTTCTACACACTAGCTCCACATCACAAAACCATACCTTCCTGAAACCGTTCTCCACAGTAGCTCCACTTCACAAAACACTACATTCATGCAAACAGTTCTCCACAATAGCCCCACCTCAGAAAAAAATACCTTTCTGCAACAGTTCTCTACATTAGCTCCACATCACAAAACCATACGTTTCTACAACATTTTCCACACTAGCTCCACATCACAAAACTATACCTTCCTGCAACAGTTCTCCACACTAGCTCCACCTCACAAAACAATATCTTCCTGCAACAGTTCTCCACACTAGTTTCACATCACAAAACAATACCTTCCTGCAACAGTTCTCCACACTAGCTCCACCTCACAAAACAATACCTTTCTGCAACAGTTTTGTACAATAGCTGCACATCACAAAATAATACGTTCCTGCAACAGTTCTACACACTGGCTCTGAATCACAAGACTTTACCTTCCAGCAACAGTTCTTCACACAAGCTCCGAATCACAAAACTATATCTTCCTGCAACAGTTCTACACACTAGCTCCACATTACAAAACAATACCTTCCAGCAACATTTCTACACAGTAGCTCCACATCACAAAACGATACCTTTGTGCAACTGTTCTCCAAACTGGCTATGTATCACAGTTCTCCACACTAGCTCCAACTCACAAAACAATACCTTTCTGCAACAGTTCTGTACACTAGCTCCACATCACAAAACAATACGTTTCTGCATCAGTTCTGTACACTGGCTCGGAATCACCAAACAATACCTTCCTGCAACAGTTCTACCCACTAGCTCCACCTCACAAAACAATACCTTTTCAGCAACAGTTCGCTACACTAGCTCCACATCACAAATTAATAAGTTCCTGCAACAGTTCTGCACACTAGCTCCGAATCACAAAACTCTACCTTCCCGGAAAAGGTCTTCACACAAGCTATGATTCACAAAACTCTACTTTCCGGTAACAGTTCTCCACATTAGCTTTACATCACAAAACAATACCTTCCTGCAACATTTCTACACAGTAGCTGCACATCTCGAAACTATACCTTTCTAGACTGTTCTCCACACTGGCTACGCATCACAAAATATTACCTTCCTGCAACAGTTTTCCACACTGGCTCCGACTCACAAAACTATACCTTCCTGCAAAAAGTTCTCCACACTAGCTCCACATCACAAAACTATACCTTCCTGCAACAGTTCTCTGCACTAGCTCCACATCACAAAACAATACTTTTCTGCAACAGTTCTGCACACTGGCTCCGAATCACAAAACTATACCTTCCATCAATAGTTCTTCACACTAGCTCCACCTCACAAAACAATACCTTTCTGCAACAGTTCTCTCCACTAGCTCCACATCACAAAACAATATGTTTCTGCAGCAGTTCTCTACACTGGCTACAAATCACAAAACTATTCCTTCCAGCACCAGTTCTCCACACTAGCTCCGAATCACAAACAATACTTTCCTGCTACATTTCTAATCACTAGCTCCACATCACAAAACAATACATACCTTCCTGCAACAGTTCTCCACACTAGCTCCACCTGACAAGAAAATACATTTCTGCAACAGTTCTCTACACTAGCTCCACATCACAAAACAATACATTTCTGCAACGGTTCTCCACACTGTCTCCGAATCACAAAACTCTACCTCCCTGCAACAGTTCTACACACTAGCTCCACATCACAAAACTATAACTTCTTGCCACAGTTCTACACACTAGCTCCACATCAGAAAACTATACTTTCCTGCAACCGTTCCCACAGTAGCTCCACTTCACAAAACACTACCTTCATGAAAACAGTTCTCCACAATAGCTCCACCTCACAAAACAATACCTTTCTGCAACAGTTCTCTACATTAGCTCCACATCACAAAACAATTCGTTTCTGCAACATTTCTCCACACTATTTCCACATCACAAAACTATACCTTCCTGCAACAGTTCTCCACAATAGCTCCACCTCACAAAACAATACCTTTCTGCAACAGTTCTCTACACTAGCGCGACATCACAAAACAATACGTTTCTGCAGCAGTTCTCTACACTGGCTCAAGCTCACAAAACTATACCTTTCTGCAACAGTTCTACATACTAGCTCCACCTTCCAAAACAACACGTTTCTGCAACAGTTCCGTACACTGGCTCCGAATCACAAAACTATACCTTCCAGCAACATTTCTACACACTAGTTCGACATCACAAAACAATACATTCATGCAACAGTTCTACACACTGGCTCCAAATCACAAAACTATACCTAATTGCAACAGTTCCCCACACTGGCTCCGAATTACAAAACTATACCATCCAGCAACAGTTCTTCACACTAGCTCCGAATCACAAAACAATACATTCCTGCAATATTTCTACACACTAGCTACACATCACAAAACTATACCTTCCTGCAACAGTTCTCCACAAAATCTCCACCTCACAAAACAATACCTTTCTGCAACAGTTCTCTACATTAGCTCCACATCACAAAACAATACGTTTCTGCATCAGTTCTGTACACTGGCTCGGAATCACCAAACAATACCTCCTGCAACAGTTCTACACACGAGCACCACCTCACAAAACAATACCTTTCAGCAACAGTTCGCTACACTAGCTCTACATCACAAATTAATACCTTCCTGCAACAGTTCTGCACACTGGCTCCGAATCACATAACTCTACCTACCCGGAAGAGTTCTTCACACAAGCTACGATTCACAAAACTCTACCTTCCTGCAAAAGTTCTCCACACTAGCTCCACATCACAAAACAATACCTTCCTGCAACATTTCTACACAGTAGCTGCACATCTCAAAACTATTCCTTTCTAGACTGTTCTCCACACTGGCTACGCATCACAAAATATTACCTTCCTGCAACAGTTTTCCACACTGGCTCCGACTCACAAAACTATACCTTCCTGCAAAAGTTCTCCACACTAGCTGCACATCACAAAACTATACCTTCCTGCAACAGTTCTCCACACTAGCTCCACATCACAAAACAATACGTTTCTGCAACAGTTCTGCACACTGGCTCCGAATCACAAAACTATACCTTCCATCAATAGTTCTTCACACTAGCTCCGAATAATAAAACAACACCTTCCTGCACCAGTTCTACACACTAGCTCCACAACAAAAACTATACCTTACTGCAATATTTCTCCACACTAGCTCCAGGTCACAAAACAATACCTGCCTGGAAACCGTTCTCTACACTAGCTCCACCTCACAAAACAATACCTTTCTGCAACAGTTCTCTACACTAGCTCCACATCACAAAACAATATGTTTCTGCATCAGTTCTCCACACTGGCTCCGAATCACCAAACAATACCTTCCTGCAACAGTTCTACACACTAGCTCCACCTCACAAAACAATACCTTTCTGCAACAGTTCTCTACACTAGCTCCACTTCACAAATTAATACCTTCCTGCAACAGTTCTTCACACTGGCACTGAATCACAAAACTATACCTTCTTGCAACCGTTCTCCATAGTAGCTCCACTTCACAAAACACTACCTTCATGCAAACAGTTATCCACAGTAGCTCCACCTCACAAAACAATACCTTTATGCTACAGTTCTCTACATTAGCTCCACTTCACAAAACAATACGTTTCTGCAACAGTTCTCCACACTGGCTCCGAATCACAAAAGTATAAATTCCTGGAATAGTTCTCCACACTAGCTCCACCTCACAAAACAATACCTTTCTGCAACAGTTCTCTACACTAGCTCCACATCACAAAACAATATGTTTCTGCAGCAGTTCTCTACACTGGCTACAAATCACAAAACTATTCCTTCCAGCAACAGTTCTCCACACTAGCTCCGAATCACAAAACAATACTTTCCTGCTACATTTCTAATCACTAGCTCCACATCACAAAACAATACATACCTTCCTGCAACAGTTCTCCACACTAGCTCCACCTGACAAGAAAATACATTTCTGCAACAGTTCTCTACACTAGCTCCACATCACAAAACAATACATTTCTGCAACGGTTCTCCACACTGTCTCCGAATCACAAAACTCTACCTCCCTGCAACAGTTCTACACACTAGCTCCACATCACAAAACTATAACTTCTTGCCACAGTTCTACACACTAGCTCCACATCAGAAAACTATACTTTCCTGCAACCGTTCCCACAGTAGCTACACTCTCACAAAACACTACCTTCATGAAAACAGTTCTCCACAATAGCTCCACCTCACAAAACAATACCTTTCTGCAACAGTTCTCTACATTAGCTCCACATCACAAAACAATTCGTTTCTGCAACATTTCTCCACACTATTTCCACATCACAAAACTATACCTTCCTGCAACAGTTCTCCACAATAGCTCCACCTCACAAAACAATACCTTTCTGCAACAGTTCTCTACACTAGCGCCACATCACAAAACAATACGTTTCTGCAGCAGTTCTCCACACTGGCTCCACCTCACAAAACTATACCTTTCTGCAACAGTTCTACAACTAGCTCGACCTTCCAAAACAATACGTTTCTGCAACAGTTCCGTACACTGGCTCCGAATCACAAAACTATACCTTCCAGCAACATTTCTACACACTAGTTCCACATCACAAAACAATACATTCATGCAACAGTTCTACACACTGGCTCCAAATCACAAAACTATACCTAATTGCAACAGTTCCCCACACTGGCTCCGAATCACAAAACTATACCATCCAGCAACAGTTCTCCACACTACCTCCGAATCACAAAACAATACTTTCCTGCTACATTTCTAATCACTAGCTACACATCACAAAACAATACAAACCTTCCTGCAACAGTTCTCCACACTAGCTCCACCTGACAAGAAAATTCATTTCTGCAACAGTTCTCTACACTAGCTCCACATCACAAAACAATACATTTCTGCAACGGTTCTCCACACTGTCTCCGAATCACAAATCTCTACCTCCCTGCAACAGTTCTACACACTAGCTCCACATCACAAAACTATAACTTCTTGCCACAGTTCTACACACTAGCTCCACATCAGAAAACTATACTTTCCTGCAACCGTTCCCACAGTAGCTCCACTTCACAAAACACTACCTTCATGAAAACAGTTCTCCACAATTGCTCCACCTCACAAAACAATACCTTTCTGCAACAGTTCTCTACATTAGCTCCACATCACAAAACAATTCGTTTCTGCAACATTTCTCCACACTATTTCCACATCACAAAACTATACCTTCCTGCAACAGTTCTCCACAATAGCTCCACCTCACAAAACAATACGTTTCTGCAACAGTTCTCTACACTTGCGCGACATCACAAAACAATACGTTTCTGCAGCAGTTCTCTACACTGGCTCCACCTCACAAAACTATACCTTTCTGCAACAGTTCTACATACTAGCTCCACCTTCCAAAACAATACGTTTCTGCAACAGTTCCGTACACTGGCTCCGAATCACAAAACTATAACTTCCAGCAACATTTCTACACACTAGTTCCACATCACAAAACAATACATTCATGCAACAGTTCTACACACTGGCTCCAAATCACAAAACTATACCTAATTGCAACAGTTCCTCACACTGGCTCCGAATCACAAAACTATACCATCCAGCAACAGTTCTTCACACTAGCTCCGAATCACAAAACAATACATTCCTGCAATATTTCTACACACTAGCTACACATCACAAAACTATACCTTCCTGCAACAGTTCTCCACAATAGCTCCACCTCACAAAACAATATCTTCCTGCAACAGTTCTACACACTAGCTGCACATCACAAATCTATATCTTCCTGCAACAGTTCTCCACACTAGTTCCACATCACAAAACTCTACCTTCCTGCAACATTTCTACACACTAGCTCCACATCAGAAAACTATACTTTCCTGCAACCGTTCTCCACAGTAGCTCCACTTCACAAAACCCTACCTTCATGAAAACAGTTCTCCACAACAGCTCCACCTCACAAAACAATACCTTTCTGCAACTGTTTTCTACAATAGCTCCACATCACAAAATAATACCTTCCTACAACAGTTCTGCACACTGGCACTGAATCACAAGATTTTACCTTCCAGCAACAGTTCTTCACACAATCTCCGAATCACTAAAGTATACCTTCCTCCAACAGTTCTACACACTAGCTCCACATCACAAAACAATACCTTCCTGCATCATTTCTACACAGTAGCTCCATATCACAAAACGATACCTTTCTGCAACTGTTCTCCACACTGGCTATGTATCACAAAATAATACCTTCCTGCAACAGTTCTCCACACTAGCTCCACCTCACAAGTAAATACCTTTCTGCAACAGTTCTCTACATTAGCTCCACATCACAAAACAATACGTTTTCTGCAACGGTTCTCCACACTGGCTCCGAATCATAAAACTAAACCTTCCAGCAACAGTTCTTCACACTAGCTCCGAATCACAAAACAATACTTTCCTGCAACATTTCTACACACTAGCTCCACATCACAAATCTATACCTTACTGCCACATTTCTCCACACTAGCTCCACCTCACAAAACAATCCTTTCCTGGAAACAGTTTTCTACACAGCTCCGCCTCACAAAACAATAACTTTCTGAAACAGTTCTCTACACTAGCTCCACATCACAAAACAATACGTTTCTGCAGCAGTTGTACACACTGGCTCCGAATCACCAAACTATACCTTCCTGCAACAGTTCTAGACACTAGCTCCACATCACAAAACAATACTTTCCCTTGCAACATTTCTATACACTAGCTCCACATCACAAAATAATACCTTGCTGGAACAGTTCTGCACACTGGCTCGAATCACAAAACATTACCTTCCAGCAACAGTTCTTCACACTAGCTCCGAATCACAAAACTATACCTTCCTGCTAAAATTCTACACACTAGCTCCACATCACAAAACAATATGTTTCTGCAACAGTTCTCCACACTGGCTCCGAATCACAAAACTTTACCTTACAACAACAGTTCTTCACACAAGCTCCGAATCACAAAACTATACCTTCCTGCAACAGTTCTCCACTAGCTCCACCTCAAAAGACAATAACTTTCTGCAACAGTTCTCTACAATAGCTCCAAATCACAAAACAATACGTTTCTGCAACAGTTCTCCACACTGGCCCAGAATCACAAAACTATACCTTATAGCAACAGATCTTCACACTTTTTCCGAATCACAAAATTATACCTTCCTACAACAGTTCTACACACCAGCTCCGAATCACAAAACTATACCTTTCTGCAACATTTCTCTACACTAGCTCCACATCACAAATTAATACCTTCCTACAACAGTTCTGCACACTGGCTCCGAATCACAAAACTCTACCTTCCTGCAACAGTTCTACACACTAGCTCCACATACAAGACAATATCTTCCTGCAACATTTATACACAGTAGCTCCACATCACAAAACTATACCTTTCTGCAAGAGTTCTCCACAGTAGCTACACCTCACAAAATAACAAGTTTTTGCAACAGTTCCCCACAGTGGCTCCGAATCACAAAACTATAACTTCAAGCAACAGTACTCCACACTAGCTCCAAATCACAAAACAATACTTTCCTGCAACATTTCTACACACTAGCTCCACATCACAAAAACTATACCTTGCTGCAACAGTTCTCCACACTAGCTCCACCTCACAAAAAAATACCTTTCTGCAACAGTTCTCTACACTAGCTCCACATCACAAAACAATACGTTTCTGCAACAGTTCTCCACACTGGCTCCGAATCACAAAACTATACCTTCCAGCAACAGTTCTACACACTAACTCCATATCACAATTCTATACCTTCCTGCAACCGTTCTCCACAGTAGCTCCACTTCACAAAACACTACCTTCATGCAAACAGTTCTCCACAATAGCTCCACCTAACAAAACAATACCTTTCTGAAATAGTTCTCTACATTAGCTCCACCTAACAAAACAATACCTTTCTGAAATAGTTCTCTACATTAGCTCCACATCACAAAACAATACGTTTCCTGCAACAGTTCTCCGCACTGGCTCCGATACACACAACTATACCATCAAGCAACAGTTCTTCACACTATCTCCGAATCACCAAACTATACCTTCCTGCAAGAGTTCTCCACACTAACTCCACCTCACAAAATAATACCTTTTGCAACAGTTCCCCACACTGGCTCCGAATCACAAAACTATACCTTCCTGCAACATTTCTCCACACTAGCTAGATCTCACAAAATAATACGTTTTTGCAACAGTTCCCCACAGTGGCTCCGAATCACAAAACTGTACCTTTCAGCAACAGTTCTTCACACTAGTTCCGAATCACAAAACTATATCTTCCTGCAACAGTTCTACACACTAGCTCCACATCACAAAACTATAACTTCCTGCAACCGTACTCCACAGTAGCTCCACTTCACAAAACACTACCTTCATGCAAACAGTTCTCCACAATAGATAAACCTCACAAAACAATACGTTTCTGCAACAGTTCTCCACACTGGCTCCAAATCACAAAAGTATATCTTCCTGCAACAGTTCTCCATACTAGCTCCACCTCACAAAACAATACCTTTCTGCAACAGTTCTCTACATTAGCTCCACATCACAAAAGAATACATTTCTGCAGTAGTTCTTCACATTGGCTCCGAATCACCAAACAATACCTTCCTGCAACAGTTCTCCACACTAGCTCCACCTCACAAAAAAATAACTTTCTGCAACAGTTCTCCACACTAGCTCCACCTCACAAAATAATACCTTCCTGCAACTGTTCTGCACACTGGCTCCGAATCACAAAACTTTACCTTCCAGCAACAGTTCTTCACACAAGCTCCGAATCACAAAACTATAACTTCCTGCAAGAGTTCTCCACACTAGCTCCAAATCACAAAATAATACCTTCCTTCAACATTTATACACAGCAGCTCCACATCACAAAACAATACCTTCCTGCAACATTTATACACAGTAGCTCGACATCACAAAACAATACCTTTCTGCAACTGTTCTCCACACTGGCTATGTATCACAATATAATACCTTCGTGCAACAGTTCTACACACTGGATCCAAATCACAAAACTATACCTAATTGCAACAGTTCCCCACACTAGGTCCACCTCACAAAACAATAACTTTCTGCAAAAATTCTCTACACTAGCTCCACATCACAAAACAATACTTTTCTGCAACACTTTTCCACACAGGCTCCGAATCACAAAAGTATAACTTGCTGCAAGAGTTCTCCACACTAGCTCCACCTCACAAAACAATACATTTCTGCAACAGTTCTCTACACTAGCTCCACATCACAAAACAATACGTTTCTGCAACAGTTCTAAACACTGGCTCCGAATCACAAAACTTTACCTTCCAGCTAGAGTTCTCCAAACTAGCTCCGAATCACAAACTATACCTTCCAGCAACAGTTCTTGACACTAGCTCCGAAATACAAACTATACATTCCTGTAACAGTTCTACACACTAGCTCCACATCAAAAAACTATACCTTCCTGCAACCGTTCTCTCACAGTAGCTCCACTTCACAAAACACTACCTTCATGCAAACAGTTCTCCACAATAGCTCTACCTCACAAAACAGTACCTTTCTGCAACAGTTCTCTACATTAGCTCCACATCACAAAACAATACGTTTCTGCAACAGTTCTCAACACTAGCTCCGAATCACAAAAGTATATATTCCTGCAACAGTTCTCCACACTAGCTCCACCTCACAAAACAATACCTTTCTGCAACAGTCCTTTATACTAGCTCCACATCACAAAACAATACGTTTCTGTGCAATTCTCCACACTGTCCGAATCACCAAACAATACCTTCCTGCAACAGTTCTCCAATCTAGCTCCACCTCACAAATCAATACCTTTCTGCAACAGTTCTCTACACTAGATCCACATCACAAAATATTACCTTCCTGCAACAGTTCTGCACACTGGCTCCGAATCACAAAAATTACCTTCCAGCAAAGTTCTTCACACAAGCTCCGAATCACAAAACTATACTTTCCTAAAACAGTTCTACACACTAGCTCAATATCAAAACAAATCCTTCTGGCAACAGTTCTACAAACTGGCTTCAAATCACAAAACTATACCTAATTGCAACAGTTCCCCAGACAAGCTCCACATCACAAAACTATACATTCCTGCAACAATTATCTACACTAGCTCCAAATCACAAAACAATATTTCCTGCAACATTTCTACACACTAACTCCACATCACAAAACTATACTTTCCTGCAACAGTTCTCCACACTAGCTCCTCTTCACAAAACAATACTTTTTTGCAACAGTTCCCCACACTGGCTCTGAATCACAAAACTATACCTTCTAGCAACAATTCTTCACACTAGCTCTGAATCACAAAAATCTACCTTCCTGCACCAGTTCTACACACTAGCTCCACATTACAAAACTATACCTTACTGCAACAGTTCTCCATACTAGCTCCACCTCACAAAACAATAGCTTTCTGCAACAGTTCTTTACACTAGCTCCACATCACAAAACAATACGTTTCTGCAGTAGTTCTCCTCACTGGCTCCGAATCACCAAACAATACCTTCCTGCAACAGTTCTACACACTATCTCCACATCACCAAACAATACCTTCCTGCAAGATTTTTACACAGTAGCTCCACATCACAAAACAATTCCTTTCTAAAGTGTTCTCCACACTGGCTACGCATCACAAAATAATACCTTCCTGCAACAGTTTTCCACACTGGCTCCAAATCACAAATCTATACCTTCCAGCAACATTTCTTCACACTTGCTCCGAATCACAAAACAATACTTTCCTACAACAGTTCTCCACAATAGCTCTAAGTCACAAAACAATTCTTTCCTGCAACATTTCTACACACACTAGCTCCACATCACAAAACTATACCTTCCAACAACAGTTCTTCACACTAGCTCTGAAATACAAAACTATACATTCCTGTAACAGTTCTACACACTAGCTCCACATCACAAAACAGTACCTTCCTGCAACCGTCCTATACAGTAGCTCCACTTCACAAAACACTACCTTCATGCAAACAGTTCTCCACAATAGCTGCACCTCACAAAACAATACCATTCTGCAACAGTTCTCTACATTAGCTCCACATCACAAAAACAATACGTTTCTGCCACAGTTCTCCATACTGGCTCCGAATCACAAAAGTATAACTTCCTGCAACAGTTCTCCACACTAGCTCCACATCACAAAACAATACCTTTCTGCAACAGTTCTCTACACTACCTCCACATTACAAAACAATACTTTTTCTGCAGCAGTTCTCCACACCTGGCTCCGAATCACCCAACAATACCTACCTGAAACAGTTCTCTACACTAGCTCCACCTCACAAAACAATAACTTTCTGCAACAGTTTTCTACACTAGAAACACATCACAAAATAATACAGTCCTGCAAACTTTCTGCACACTGGCTCCGAATCACAAAACATTATCTTCCAGCAACAGTTGTTCACACAAGCTCCGAATCACAAAACTATACCTTGCTGCAAGAGTTCTCCACACTAGCTCCACATCACAAAACAATACCTTCCTGCAACATTTCTACACAGTAGCTCCACATTACAAAACGATACCTTTCTCCAACAGTTCTCCATTCTGGCTATGTATCACAAAATAATACCTTCCCTGCAACAGTTCTCCACACTAGCTCCAAATCACAAAACAATACTTTCCTGCAACATTTGTACACACTAGCTCCACATCACAAAACTATACCTTCCTGCAAGAGTTCTCCACACTAGCTCCACCTCACAAAATAACACGTTTTTGCAACAGTTCCCCGCAATGGCTCCGAATCACAAAACTATACCTTCCAGCAACAGTTCTCCACACTAGCTCCAAATCACAATACAATACTTTCCTGCAACATTTCTACACACTAGCTCCACATCACAAAACTATGCCTTGCTGCAACAGTTCTCTTCACTAGCTCCAAATCATAAAACAATAAGTTTCTGCAGCAGTTCGTTACACTGGCTCCTCCTCACAAAACAATACGTTTCTGCAACAGTTCCCCACACTGGCTCCGAATCACAAAACTATACCTTCCAGCAACAGTTCTTCACACTAGGTCCGAATCACAAAGCAATAATTTCCTGCAACATTTCTACACACTAGCTCAATATCACAAAACTATACCTTAATGCAACCGTTCTCCACAGTAGCTCCACTTCACAAAACACTACTTCCATGCAAACAGTTCTCCACATTATCTCCACCTCACAAAACAATACCTTTCTGCAACAGTTCTCTAAATGAGCTCCACATCACAAAAAAATACGTTTCTGCAACAGTTCTTTACACTGGCTCCGAATCACAAAAGTATAACTTCCTGCAACAGTTCTCCATACTAGCTCCACCTCACAAAACAATACCTTTCTGCAACAGTTCTTTATACTAGCTCCACATCACAAAACAATACGTTTCTGCACCAGTTCTCCACACTGGCTCCGAATCACCAAACAATACCTTCCTGCAACTGTTCTCCACACTAGCTCCACCTCACAAAACAATACCATTCTGCAACAGTTCTCTACACTAGATCCACATCACAAAATAATACCTTCCTGCAACAGTTTTGCACACTGGCTCCGAATCAAAAAACTATACCTAATTGCAACAGTTCCCCACACTAGCTCCACATCACAAAACTATAACTTCCTGCAACAGTTCTCCACACTAGCTCCAAATCACAAAACAATAATTTCCTGCAACATTTGTACACACTACCTTCACATCACAAAACTATACCTTTCTGCAAGAGTTCTCCACACTAGCTCCACCTCACAAAATAACATGTTTTTGCAACAGTTCCCCACACTGGCTCTGAATCACAAAACTATACCTTCCAGCAACAGTTCTCCACACTAGCTCCAAATCACAGAACGATACTTTCCTGCAACATTTCTACACACTAGCTCCACATCACAAAACTATACCTTGCTGCAACAGTTTTCTTCACTAGCTCCAAATCACAAAACAATAAGTTTCTGCAGCAGTTCTCCACACTGGCTCCGAATCACCAAACAATACCTTCCTGCAACTGTTCTCCACACTAGCTCCACCTCACAAAACAATACCATTCTGCAACAGTTCTCTACACTAGATCCACATCACAAAATAATACCTTCCTGAAACAGTTCTGCACACTGGCTCCGAATCACAAAAGTATAACTTCCTGCAACAGTTCTCCATACTAGCTCCACCTCAAATAACAATACATTTCTGCAACAGTTCCCCACAATTTCTCCGAATCACAAAACTATACCTTCCAGCAACAGTTCTTCACCCAAGCTCCGAATCACAAAACTATACCTTCCAGCAACAGTTCTTGACACTAGCTCTGAAATACAAAACTATACATTCCTGTAACAGTTCTACACACTAGCTCCACATCAAAAAACTATACCTTCCTGCAACCGTTCTCCACAGTAGCTCCACTTCACAAAACACTACCTTCATGCAAACAGTTCTCCACAATAGCTCCACCTCACAAAACAATACCTTTCTGCAACAGTTCTCTACATTAGCTTCACATCACAAAACAATACGTTTCTGCAACAGTTCTCAACACTAGCTCCGAATCACAAAAGTATATATTCCTGCAACAGTTCTCCACACTAGCTCCACCTCACAAAACAATACCTTTCTGCAACAGTCCTTTATACTAGCTCCACATCACAAAACAATACGTTTCTGCGCAATTCTCCACACTGGCTCCGAATCACCAAACAATAACTTCCTGCAACAGTTCTCCAATCTAGCTCCACCTCAGAAAACAATACCTTTCTGCAACAGTTTTCTACACTAGATCCACATCACAAAATATTACCTTCCTGCAACAGTTCTGCACACTGGCTCCGAATCACAAAACTTTACCTTCCAGCAAAAGTTTTTCACACAAGCTCCGAATCACAAAACTATACTTTCCTAAAACAGTTCTACACACTAGCTCAATATCAAAACAATACCTTCTGGCAACAGTTCTACAAACTGGCTTCAAATCACAAAACTATACCTAATTGCAACAGTTCCCCAGACAAGCTCCACATCACAAAACTATACATTCCTGCAACAATTATCTACACTAGCTCCAAATCACAAAACAATATTTCCTGCAACATTTCTACACACTAACTCCACATCACAAAACTATACTTTCCTGCAACAGTTCTCCACACTAGCTCCTCTTCACAAAACAATAGTTTTTTGCAACAGTTCCCCACACTGGCTCTGAATCACAAAACTATACCTTCTAGCAACAATTCTTCACACTAGCTCTGAATCACAAAACAATACTTTCCTGCAACATTTCTACACACTAGCTCCACATCACAAAACTCTACCTTGCTGCAACAGTTCTCCACACTAGCTCCACCTCACAAAACAATAGCTTTCTGCAACAGTTCTCTACACTAGCTCCACATCACAAAACAATACGTTTCTGCAACAGTTCTCCACATTGGCTCCGAATCACAAAACTATACCTTCCAGCAACAGTTCTTCACACTAGCCCCGAATCACAAAAATCTACCTTCCTGCACCAGTTCTACACACTAGCTCCACATTACAAAACTATACCTTACTGCAACAGTTCTCTATACTAGCTCCACCTCACAAAACAATAGCTTTCTGCAACAGTTCTTTACACTAGCTCCACATCACAAAACAATACGTTTCTGCAGCAGTTCTCCACACTGGCTCCGAATCACCAAACAATACCTTCCTGTAACAGTTCTACACACTAGCTCCACATCACAGAACTATACCTTCCTGCAACCGTTCTATACAGTAGCTCCATTTCACAAAACACTACCTTCATGCAAACAGTTCTCCACAATAGCTCCACCTCACAAAACAATACCATTCTGCAACAGTTCTCTACATTGGCTCCACATCACAAAACAATACGTTTCTGCAACATTTCTCCACACTGGCTCCAAATCACAAAAGTATAACTTCCTGCAACAGTTCTCCACACTAGCTCCACCTCACAAAACAATACCTTTCTGCAACAGTTCTCTACACAAGCTCCACATCACAAAACAATACTTTTCTTGAGCAGTTCTCCACACTGGCTCCGAATTACAAAACTATATCTTCCTGCAAAAGTTCTCCACACTAGCTCCACCTCACAAAACAATACCTTTCTGCAACAGTTCTACACACTAGCTCCACCTCACAAAACAATACATTTCTGCAACAGTTCCCCACAATTTCTCCGAATTACAAAACTATACCTTCAGCAACAGTTCTTCACACAAGCTCCGAATCACAAAACAATACCTTTCTGCACCAGTTCTCTAAACTAGCTCCACATCACAAATCAATACGTTTCTGCAGCACTTCTCCCCACTAGCTCAAAATCACAAAACAATACTTTCCTGCAGCATTTATACACACCAGCTCCACATCACAAAACTATACCTTTCTGCAACAGTTCTCCACACTAGATACACATCACAAAATAATACCTTTCTGCAACAGTTCTCTACATTAGCTCCACATCACAAAACAATACGTTTCTGCAACAGTTCTACACACTAGCTCCACCTCAAAAAACAATACCTTTCTGCAACAGTTCTACACACTAGCTCCACCTCAAAAAACAATACCTTTCTGCAACAGTTCTCTACATTAGCTCCACATCACAAAACAATACGTTTCTGCAACATTTCTCCACACTGGCTCCAAATCACAAAAGTATAACTTCCTGCAACAGTTCTCCACACTTACCTCCACATTACAAAACAATACTTTTCTGCAGCAGTTTTCCACACTGGCTCCGAATCACCCAACAATACCTACCTGCAACAGTTCTCTACACTAGCTCCACCTCACAAAACAATAACTTTCTGCAACAGTTTTCTACACTAGATACACATCATAAAATAATACATTCCTGCAACCTTTCTGCACACTGGCTCCGAATCACAAAACATTATCTTCCAGCAACAGTTGTTCACACAAGCTCCGAATCACAAAACTATAACTTCCTGCAAGAGTTCTCCACACTAGCTCCACATCACAAAACAATACCTTCCTGCAACATTTCTACACAGTAGCTCCACATCACAAAACGATACCTTTCTCCAAGAGTTCTCCACACTGGCTATGTATCACAAAATAATACCTTCCTGCAACAGTTCTCCACACTAGCTCCAAATCACAAAACAATACTTTCCTGCAACATTTGTACACACTAGCTCCACATCACAAAACTATGCCTTCCTGCAAGAGTTCTCCACACTAGCTCCACCTCACAAAATAACACGTTTTTGCAACAGTTCCCCACAATGGCTCCAAATCACAAAACTATACCTTCCAGCAACAGTTCTCCACACTAGCTCCAAATCACAATACAATACTTTCCTGCAACATTTCTACACACTAGCTCCACATCACAAAACTATACCTTGCTGCAACAGTTCTCTTCACTAGCTCCAAATCACAAAACAATAAGTTTCTGCAGCAGTTCTTTACACGGGCTCCACCTCAAAAAACAATACGTTTCTGCAACAGTTCCCCACACTAGCTCCACATCACAAAACTATATCTTCCTGCAACAGTTCCCCACACTAGCTCCAAATCACAAAACAATAATTTCCTGCAACATTTGTACACTCTAGCTTCACATCACAAAACTATACCTTCCTGCAAGAGTTCTCCACACTAGCTCCACCTCACAAAATAACACGGTTTTGCAACAGTTCCCCACACTGGCTCCGAATCACAAAACTATACCTTTCTGCAACAGTTCTCCACACTAGCTCCAAATCACAATACAATACATTCCTGCAACATTTCTACACACTAGCTCCACATCACAAAACTATACCTTGCTGCAACAGTTCTCTTCACTAGCTCCAAATCACGAAACAATAAGTTTCTGCAGCAGTTCTTTACACTGGCTCCACCTCACAAAACAATACGTTTCTGCAACAGTTCTCAACACTGACTCCGAATCACAAAACTATACCTTCCAGCAACAGTTCCCCACACTAGCTTCACCTCACAAAACAATACCATTCTGCAACAGTTCTCTACACTAGATCCACATCACAAAATAATACCTTCCTGCAACAGTTCTGCACACTGGCTCCGAATCACAAAACTTTACCTTCCAGCAACAGTTCTTCACACAAGCTCCGAATCACAAAAAATACCTTTCTGCACCAGTTCTCTAAACTAGCTCCACATCACAAAACAATACGTTTCTGCAGCACTTCTCTACACTAGCTCCAAATCACAAAACGATACTTTCCTGCAACATTTCTACACACAAACTCCACATCACAAAACTTTACCTTCCAGCAACAGTGCTTCACACAAGCTTCGAATCACAAAATTACCTTTCTGCACCAGTTCTCTAAACTAGCTCCACATCACAAAACATTACGTTTCTGCAGCACTTCTCTACACTAGCTCCAAATCACAAAACAATACTTTCCTGCAATAGTTCTCTACATTAGCCCCACATGACAAAATAATACGTTTCTGCAACAGTTCTCCACACTGGCTCCGAATCACAAAACTATAACTTCCTGCAACATTTCTCCACACTAATTCCACCTCACAAAACAATACCTTTCTACAATAGTTCTCTACACTAGCTCCACATCACAAAACAATACTTTCCTGCAATAGTTCTCTACATTAGCCCCACATCACAAAACAATATGTTTCTGCAACAGTTCTCCACACTGGCTCCGAATCACAAAACTATACCTTTCTGCAACAGTTCTCTACACTAGCTCCACATCACAAATTAATACCTTCCTACAACAGTTCTGCACACTGCCTCCTAATCACAAAAATCTACCTTCCTGCAACAGTTCTACACACTAGCTCCACATAACAAAACAATATCTTCCTGCAACATTTCTGCACAGTAGTTCCACATCACAAAACAATACCTATCTAAACTGTTGTCCACACTGGCTACGCACCACAAAATAATACCTTCCTGCTACAGTTTCCCACACTGGCTCCTAATCACAAAACTATACCTTCCAGCAACAGTTCTTCACACTAGCTCCGAATCACAAAACAATACTTTCCTGCAACATTTCTACACACTAGCTACAAATCACAAAAACTATACTTTCCTGCAACAGTTCTCCACAATTGCTCCACCTCACAAATCAATACCTTCCTGCAACATTTCTCCACAATAGCTCCACCTCACAAATCAATACCTTTCTGCAACAGTTCTCTACACTAGCTCCACATCACAAAATCATACTTTTCTGCAGCAGTTCTCCACACTGGCTCCGAATCACCCAACAATACCTTCCTGCAACAGTTCTCTACACTAGCTCCAACTCACGAAAAAATAACTCTCTGAAACTGTTTTCTACACTAGATCCAAATCACAAAATAATACCTTCCTGCAACAGTACTGCACACTGGCTCCAAATCACAAAACTATACCTTCCAGCAACAGTTCTTCACACTAGCTCCGAATCACAAAGCAATAATTTCCTGCAATATTTCTACACACTAGCTCAATATCACAAAACTATACCTTAATGCAACCGTTCTCTCCACAGTAGCTCCACTTCACAAAACACTACTTCCATGCAAACAGTTCTCCACATTATCTCCACCTCACAAAACAATACCTTTCTGCAACAGTTCTCTACATGAGCTCCACATCACAAAAAAATACGTTTCTGCAACAGTTCTTTACACTGGCTCCGAATCACAAAAGTATAACTTCCTGCCACAGTTCTCCATACTAGCTCCACCTCACAAAACAATACCTTTCTGCAACAGTTCTTTATACTAGCTCCACTTCACAAAACTATACGTTTCTGCAGCAGTTCTCCACACTGGCTCCGAATCACCAAACAATACCTTCCTGCAACAGTTCTCCACACTAGCTCCACCTCACAAAACAATACCATTCTGCAACAGTTCTCCACACTAGATCCACATCACAAAATAATACCTTCCTGCAACAGTTCTGCACACACTGGCTCCGAATCCACAAAACTTTACCTTCCAGCAACAGTGCTTCACACACGCTTCGAATCACAAAAAATACCTTTCTGCACCAGTTCTCTAAACTAGCTCCACATCACAAAACAATACGTTTCTGCAGCACTTCTCTACACTAGCTCCAAATCACAAAACAATAATTTCCTGCACCATTTCTACACACCAGCTCCACATTACGAAAATATACCTTGCTGCAACAGTTCTCCACACTAGCTCCACCTCACAAAACAATAACTTTCTGCAACAGTTCTCCACACTAGCTCCATATCACAAAATAATACGTTTCTGCAACAATTCTCCACACTAGCTCAATATCACAAAACAATACGTTTCTGCAACAATTCTCCACACTAGCTTCATATCACAAAACAGTACCTTTCTGCACCAGTTCTCTACATTAGGTCGACATCACAAAACAATATGTTTCTGCAACAGTTCTCCATACTGGCTCCGAATCACAAAAGTATATCTTCCTGCAACAGTTCTCCACACTAGCTCCACCTCACAACACAATACGTTTCTGCAACAGTTCTCCACACTGGCTCCGAATCACAAAACAATACATTCCTGCAACAGTTCTCCACAATAGCTCCAACTCATAAACAATACCTTTCTGCAACAGTTCTCTACATTAGGTCCACATCACAAAACAATACCTTTCTGCAACAGTTCTCTACACTAGCTCCACATCACAAAACAATACGTTTCTGCAACAGTTCTCCACACTAGCTCCTCCTCACAAAATAATACGTTTTTGCAACAGTTCCCCACACTGGCTCCGAATCACAAAACTATACCTCCCAGCAACAGTTCTTCACACTAGCTCCGAATCACAAAACAATACTTTCCTGCAACAGTTCCCCACACTGGCTCCGAATCACAAAACTATACTTTCCTGCAACAGTTCTCCACACTACCTCCACCTCACAAAACAATACCATTCTGCAACAGTTCTCTACACTAGCTCCACATCACAAAACAATACGTTTCTGCAACAGTTCCCCACACTGGGTCCGAATCACAAAACTATTCCTTCCAGCAACAGTTCTTCACACTAGCTCTGAATCACAAAACTATACCTTCCTGCAACAGTTCTACACACTAGCTCCACCTCACAAAACAATAACTTTCTGCAACAGTTCTCTACACTAGCTCCACATCACAAATTAATACCTTCCTACAACAGTTCTGCACACTGCCTCCGAATCACAAAAATATACCTTCCTGCAACAGTTCTACACACTAGCTCCACATCACAAAACAATATCTTCCTGCAACATTTCTGCACAGTAGTTCCACATCACAAAACAATACCTATCTAAACTGTTGTCCACACTGGCTACGCATCACAAAATAATACCTTCCTGCAACAGTTTCCCACACTGGCTCCTAATCACAAACCTATACCTTCCAGCAACAGTTCTTCACACTAGCTCCGAATCACAAAACAATACTTTCCTGCAACATTTCTACACACTAGCTACAAATCACAAAACTATACCTTCCTGCAACAGTTCTCCACAATAGCTCCACCTCACAAATCAATACCTTCCTGCAACATTTCTCCACAATAGCTCCACCTCACAAATCAATACCTTTCTGCAACAGTTCTCTACACTAGCTCCACATCACAAAATCATACTTTTCTGCAGCAGTTCTCCACACTGGCTCCGAATCACCCAACAATAATTTTCCTGCAACAGTTCTCCACACTACGCTCCAACTCACAAAACAATAACTCTCTGAAACAGTTTTCTACACTAGATCCACATCACGAAATAATACCTTCCTGCATCAGTTCTGCACACTGGCTCCGAATCACAAAACTATACCTTCCAGCAACAGTTCCCCACACTAGCTTCACATCGCAAATCTTTACCTTCCTGCAAGGCTTCTCCACACTAGCTCCACCTCAAAAAATAACACATTTTTGCAACATTTCCGCACACTGGCTCCAAATCAAAAACTATACCTTCCAGCAACAGTTCTTCACACTAGCTCCGAATCACAAAGCAATAATTTCCTGCAACATTTCTACACACTAGCTCCACATCACAAAACTATACCTTCCTGCAACAGTTCTTCACACAAGCTCCGAATCACAAAACAATACCTTTCTGCACCAGTTCTCTAAACTAGCTCCAATTCAAAAAACAAAACGTTTCTGCAGCACTTCTCCACACTAGCTCCAAATCACAAAACCATACTTTCCTGCAACATTTCTACACACCGGCTCCACATCACAAAACTATATTTTGCTGCAACAGTTCTCCACACTAGCTCCAACACACAAAACAATACCTTTCTGCAACACTTCTCTACACTAGCTCCATATCACAAAACCATATGTTTCTGCAACAGTTCTCCACACTGGCTCCGAATCACAACACTATACCTTCCAGCAACAGTTCTTCACACTAGCTCCGAATTACAAAACTATATCTTCCTGCAACAGTTCTACACACTAGCTCCACATCACAAAACTATACCTTCCTGCAACCGTTCTCCACAGTAGCTCAACTTCACAAAACACTACCTTCATGCAAACAGTTCTCCACAATATCTCCAACTCTCAAAACAATACCTTTCTGCAACAGTTCTCTACATTAGCTCCACATCACAAAACAATACTTTTCTGCAGCAGTTCTCCACACTGGCTCCGAATCACCCAACAATACCTTCCTGCAACAGTTCTCTAAACTAGCTCCACCTCACAAAACAATAACTTTCTGCAACAGTTTTCTACACTAGATACACATCACAAAATAATACCTTCCTGCAACAGTTCTGCACACTGGCTCCGAATCACAAAACTATACCTTCCAGCAACAGTTCTTCACAATAGCTCCGAATCACAAAACTATACATTCCTGCAACAGTTCTACACACTAGCTCCACCTCACAAAACAATACCTTTCTGCAACAGTTCACTACACTAGCTCCACATCACAAATTAATACCTTCCTACAACAGTTCTGCACACTGGCTCCGAATCACAAATCTCTACCTTGGTGAAACAGTTCTACACACTAGTTCCACATCACAAAACAATATCTTCCTGCAATATTTCTACACAGTAGCTCCACATCACAAAACAATACCTTTCTTGACAAAGGCTATCAACCTAGAGCGGGGAGTCCCTGCCTTCTGGGCAGGTCTCAAGGTTCCCTGTGGGAGAGCTTGGGCACCTACAGCTGGGGCTCCATTATCTCCGGTGGTCTACTGGACCCCCTCGCTCCCTCCCACCCCCTACCTCTTGTCCCCCGGATCCTTGAGCTACCAGACGGCCCTGGTTAGGAGCTGAGAAATTCCATCTGGACGGGCTATCCACCCAGAGCGGGGAGTCCCTGCCTTCTGGGCAGGTCTCAGGGTTCCCTGTGGGAGAGCTTGGGCACCTACAGCTGGGGCTCCAGGATCTCCGGTGGTCTACTGGACCCCTCGCTCCCTCCCACCCCCTACCTCTTGTCCCCGGATCCTTGAGCTACCAGAAGGCCCTGATGATTAGGAGCTGAGGAATTCCATCTGGACAGAGCAGGGAGTCCCTGCCTTCTGGGCAGGTCTCAAGGTTCCCTGTGGGAGAGCTTGGGCACCTACAGCTGGGGCTCCAGGATCTCCGGTGATCTACTGGACCCCTCGCTCCCTCCCACCCCCTACCTCTTGTCCCCAGATCCTTGAGCTACCAGACGGCCCTGGTTAGGGAGCTGAGGAATTCCATCTGGACGTGCTATCCACCCAGAGCGGGGAGTCCCTGCCTTCTGGGCAGGTCTCAAGGTTCCTTGTGGGAGAGCTTGGGCACCTACAGCTGGGGCTCCAGGATCTCCGGTGGTCTACTGGACCCCTCGCTCCCTCCCACCCCCTTCCTCTTGTCCCCGGATCCTTGAGCTACCAGAAGGCCCTGATGATTAGGAGCTGAGGAATTCCATCTGGACGGGTGAGTGTCTACTAGCCAGGGCGGTGTGTCCCAGAAGCTAGCACAAACCCCCTCGCCCAGCTCCTTCTGCAGGGCTGCCTTTCTTAGGCAAGACCCAATCCCCCCCGGCAACCCACCCCACCCCCAACCCTGCACTGAGGCTTGCTAGGACCAGTGCTCAAGAACAGTTTTAAGTTCCTTCACTAAGGCTATCCACCCAGAGTGGGGAGTGCCTGCCTTCTGGGCAGGTCTCAAGGTTCCCTGTGGGGGAGCTTGGGCACCTACAGCTGGTGCTCCAGGGTTGCCATCTGAGTTGCTGTGCTGAGGAGTTCCATCTGGACGGGTTGGTTCCTGTTTCTACACTGAAGAGATACACCCAGAGAGACAGTCACAGCAAAGTCTGGACCAAGACACCAGGCCTCTCTGGGCTCCATTTGAAGCAAGAGATGGGAAGGCGCCAATACAAGAATTCCTCCAACAACCTGAAAGACAACATGACATCACCAGAACCCAGGGATCCCGAAACAAGAAGAATTGTACACTCTACTCCAGAAGAATTAGAAGAATTTGACTCAAAAGTGAATTATATGAAAATAATAGAGGACCTTAAACAGGGAGGTGAAAAACTGCCATAAACAATTAGAGATGACAAACAAAAAAGTAGAGGAAATGAATAAGTCGCTCAAAGATACCCAAGAAAACCAAGAGAAGCAAGAAAAAGCAATCAAACAGATAAGGGAAGCAGTTCAAGACTTGAAGAATGAAATGGAAGTAATGAAGAAAACACAAACCGAAGGAAGGATGGAATTGGAAAACCTGGGTAAACGATCAGGAACCACAGAGACAAGTACTACCAACAGATTACAAGAGATAGAAGAAAGAATGTCAGACACTGAAGATACCATAGAGAAAATAAACACACTGATCAAAGAAAATAGCAAAACCAACAAATTCTCATCACAAAACATTCAGGAAATATGGGACACAATAAAAAGACCAAACTTAAGAATAATTGGGATAGAAGAAGGAGAAGAAGTACAGCTCAATGGTCCAGAAAATATATTTAATAAAATTATAGAAGAAAACTTTCCCAACCTAAAGAAAGATATTCCTTTGAAGGTTCAAGAAGCATACAGAACACCAAATAGACTGGACCAAAAAAAAACCATCTCCTCGCCATATAATAATCAAAACACAAAACATACAGAATAAAGAAAGAATATTAAGAGCTGCAAAGGAAAAAGGTCAAGTTACTTATAAAGGTAAACCTATCAGACTTACACCTGACTACTCTATGGAAACCATGAAAGCCAGAAGGTCCTGGATAGATGTACTGCAGAAGCTAAGAGAACATGGATGCAAGCCCAGACTACTATACCCAGCCAAGCTTTCGTTCACTATAAATGGAGAAAACAAAATTTTCCAGGATAAAAACAAATTTAAACAATACATAGCCACCAATCCAGCCTTACAGAAAGTAATAGAAGGAAAATCACAAACCAAGGAGTCCAACAATGACCACAATATCTCAAACATCTAGAGACCCTTCACCAGCACAACTCAAAGAAGGCAAACACACAAACTCTATGACTAAAAATCTGACCGGAGTTAACAAACACTGGTCATTAATATCCCTTAATGTCAATGGACTCAACTCACCTATAAAAAGGCACAGGCTAAGAGATTGGATACGCAAACAGGATCCAACATTCTGCTGTTTACAAGAAGCACACCTCAACCACAAAGACAGGCACCTACTTAGAGTAAAGGGATGGGAAAAGGTTTATCAAGCAAATGGACCTAAGAAACAAGCAGGTGTGGCCATACTAATTTCTAACAAAGTTGACTTCAAACTTAAGTCAATCAGAAGAGATGGAGAGGGACATTTTATACTCATAACAGGAACAATTCATCAGGATGAAGTCTCAATCCTGAATATCTATGCCCCCTAACATAAAAGCACCCATGTACGTAAAAGAAACATTACTAAAACTCAAGGCTGCCATCAAACCGCACACACTAATAGTAGGAGATTTCTACACTCCTCTTTCACCAATGGACAGGTCAATCAGACAGAAGCCTAACAGAGAAATAAGAGAATTAATGGAGGTAATGAATCAAATGGACTTAACAGACATCTATAGAACATTCCACCCAAATAGGAAAGAATATACCTTCTTCTCTGCAGCTCATGGAACCTTCTCGAAAATTGACCACATCCTCGGCAACAAAGCAAACTTCCACTGTTACAAAAAAATATCCATAACCACCTGTGTCTTATCAGATCACCATGGTCTAAAGTTAGAATTCAACAACAAAGCTACCCCCAGAAAGCCTACAAACTCATGGAAACTGAACAGTCAACTATTGACCCACACCTGGATCAAAGAAGAAATAAAGAAAGAAATTAAAGTCTTCCTTGAATTCAATGAAAATAAAGAAACAACATACTCAAACTTATGGGACACTTTGAAAGCAGTCCTAAGGGGAAAGTTCATAGCCCTTAGTGCCCACTTAAAGAAAACAGAGAAAGCATACATTGGAGACTTAACAGCCCACCTGAAAGCTCTAGAAAAAAAGAAGCAGACTCACCTAGGAGGAGTAGAAGACTGGAAATTGTCAAACTGAGAGCGGAAATCAACAAAATAGAAACACAGAAAACAATCCAAAGAATCAATGAAACAAAAAGCTGGTTCCTGGAAAAAATCAACAAAATTGATAAACCCCTATCCAAACTAATCAAACGGCAGAGAGAGAATTTGCAAATTAATAAGATCAGAAATGAAAAGGGGGACATAACCACAGACATAGAGGAAATTCAGAGAATCATTAGATCTTACTACAAAAGCCTGTATGCCACAAGACTGGAAAATGTAAAAGAAATGGACACTTTTTTAGATAAATGCCATATACCAAAATTAAATCAGGACCAGGTGAACAATCTAAATAGACCTGTCAGTCGCGAAGAATTAGAAGCTGTTATCAAAAACCTCCCTACCAAAAAAAGCCCAGGACCAGACGGGTTCAATGCGGAATTCTACCAGAATTTCCAAGAAGACCTAATACCTATACTCCTTAAGGAATTTCACAATATAGAAACAGAAGAGTCATTGCCAAATTCCTTTTATGAAGCTACCGTCACTCTGATACCAAAACCACACAAAGACTCAACCAAGAAAGAGAATTACAGACCAATCTCACTCATGAACATCGATGCAAAAATCCTCAACAAAATACTGGCTAACCGTATCCAAGAACACATTAGAAAAATTATCCATTATGATCAAGTAGGCTTCATCCCAGAGATGCAGGGCTGGTTCAACATACGAAAATCTATCAATGTAATCCATCATATAAATAAACTGAAAGAAAAAAACCATATGATCATTTCTTTAGATGCTGAAAAAGCTTTTGACAAAATTCAACATCCCTTTATGATAAAAGTCTTGGAGAGATTAGGGATACAAGGATCATACCTAAATATAATAAAAGCTATTTACAGCAAACCGACAGCTAACATCAAACTAAATGGAGAGAAACTCAAAGCCATCCCACTTAAGTCAGGAACACGACAAGGCTGTCCACTCTCTCCATACCTCTTCAATATAGTGCTTGAAGTGTTAGCAATAGCAATAAGACAACATAAGGGGATCAAGGGGATTCGAATTGGAAAGGAAGAAGTTAAACTTTCGTTATTTGCAGATGATATGATAGTGTACATAAGTGACCCCCAAAACTCCACCAAAGAACTTTTACAGCTGATGAACACCTTTAGTAATGTGGCCGGATACAAGATCAACTCCAAAAACTCAGTCGCCCTCCTATACACAAAGGATATGGAAGCAGAGAGGGAAATCAGAGAAGCATCACCTTTCACAATAGCCACAAACAGCATAAAATATCTCGGGGTAACTCTAACCAAAGAAGTGAAGGATCTATTTGACAAGAACTTTAAAGCATTGAAGAAAGAAATTGAAGAGGATACCAGAAAATGGAAGGATCTCCCTTGCTCGTGGATTGGGAGGATCAACATAGTAAAAATGGCAATCCTACCAAAGGCAATTTATAGATTCAATGCCAATCCCCATCAAGATCCCATCAAAATTCTTCACGGATCTTGAAAGGACAATAATCAACTTTATATGGAATAACAAAAAACCCAGGAGAGCCAAAACAATCTTATACAATAAAGGAACTTCGGGAGGCATTACCATCCCTGACTTTAAACTCTATTACAGAGCTACAGTAATGAAATCGGGGTGGTATTGTCATAAAAATAGAGAAGTCGACCAATGGAATCGTATAGAAGACCCGGATTTTTACCCACAAACCTATGAACACCTCATTTTCGATAAAGGTGCTAAAAGTATACAATGGAAGAAAGAAAGCATCTTCAACAAATGGTGCTGGCACAACTGGATGTCAACCTGTAGAAGAATGAAAATAGACCCATATCTATCACCATGCACAAAACTCAAGTCCAAATGGATCAAAGACCTCAATATCAATCCACACACACTGAACCTGATAGAAGAGAAAGTGGGAAGTACCCTACAACAGATGGGCACAGGCGATCGCTTCCTAGGTATAACCGCAGCAGCACAGTCATTAAGGGCAACATTGAATAAATGGGACCTACTGAAACTGAGAAGCTTCTGTAACGCAAAAGACACTGTCACTAAGACAAAAAGGGAACCCACTGACTGGGAGAAGATCTTCACCAACCCCGCAACAGACAAAGGTCTGATCTCCAAAATATATAAAGAACTCAAGAAACTAGACTTTAAAATGCTAATTAACCCAATTAAAAAAATGGGGCACTGATCTGAAGAGGGAATTCTCAACAGAAGATGTTCAAATGGCCAAAAGGCACTTAAGGTCATGCTCAGCCTCCTTAGCGATCAGGGAAATGCAAATCAAAACAACATTGAGATATCACCTTACACCTGTCAGAATGGCTAAAATCAAAAACACCAATGATAGCCTTTGCTGGAAAGGCTGTGGAGAAAGGGGCACCCTCATCCATTGCTGGTGGGAATGCAAACTTGTGCAACCACTTTGGAAAGCAGTGTGGCGGTTTCTCAGGAAATTTGGGATCAACATACCCATGGACCCAGCAATGCCACTCTTGGGAATATACCCACGAGATGCCCGATCATATGACAAGGACATTTGTTCAACTATGTTCATTGCAGCATTATTTGTAATAGCCAGAACCTGGAAACAACCTAGATGCCCTTCAATGGAAGAATGGATGAAGAAAGTATGGAATATATAATCATTAGAATACTACTCAGCGGTAAAAAACAATGACTTCGCGAATTTTGCATGCAAATGGATGGAAATAGAAAACACTATCCTGAGTGAGGTAACCCAGACCCAAAAGGATGAGCATGGGATGTACTCACTTATAATTGGTTTCTAGAGATAAATAAAGAAACTTCACCTGGCGATGGATGGAGATAGAGACAGAGACCCACACTGGAGCACTGGACTGAGCTCCCAAAGTCCCAATGAGGAGCAGAAGGAGGGAGAATATGAGCAAAGAAGTCAGGACCACAAGGGGTGCGCCCACCCGTGGAGACAGTGGGGGCTGAGTCTTTGGGAGCTCACCAAGGCCAGCTGGACTCTGACTGAAAAAGCATGGGATAAAACCGGACTCTCTGAATTTGGCGGACAATGAGGTCTGCTGAGAAGCCAAGGACCATGGCACTGGGTTTTGATCCTACTTCGTGTTCTGGCTTTGTGGGAGCCTATCCAGTTTGGACGTTCACCTTCCTAGACCAGGATCGAGGGAGGAGGACTTTGGACTTTCCACAGGAACCCTGACTGCTCTTCAGGCTGGAGAGGGAGAGGGAGGAGTGGGGGGAAGGGAGGAGGGAGGGAGGAGTGGGAGGAAAATGGGAGGCGGGGAGGAGGCAGAAAATTTTTTTTCCAATAAAAAAAAACAAAAAACAAACAAAAAAAAACAAAAAACAAAAAAAAACAATACCTTTCTAAACTGTTGTCCACACTGGCTTTGCAGCACAAAATAATACCTTCCTGCAACAGTTTCCCACATTGGCTCCGAATCACAAAACTATACCTTCCAGCAACAGTTCTTCACACTAGCTCCGAATCACAAAACAATACTTTCCTTCAACATTTCTACACAGTAGCTACAAATCAAAAAACTATACCTTCCTGCAACAGTCCTCCACAATAGCTCCACCTCACAAATCAATACCTTTCTGCAACAGTTCTCTACATTAGCTCCACATCACAAAACAATACGTTTCTGCAACAGTTCTCCATACTGGCTCCGAAACACAAAAGTTTAACTTCCTGCAACAGTTCTCCACACTAGCTCCACCTCACAAAACAATACCTTTCTGCAACAGTTCTCTACACTAGATCCACATCACAAAATAATACCTTCCTGCAACAGTTCTGCACACTGGCTCCGAATCACAAAACTTTACCTTTCTGCAAGAGTTCTCCACACTAGCTCCACATCACAAAACAATACCTTCCAGCAATATTTCTACACAGTAGGTCCACATCACAAAACGATAACTTTTTCCAACAGTTATCCACACTGGCTATGTATCACAAAATAATACCTTCCTGCAAAAGTTCTACACACTGGCTCCATATCACATAACTATACCTAATTGCAACAGTTCCCCACACGAGCTCCACATCACAAAACAATACCTTCCAGCAACATTTCTGCACAGTAGTTCCACATCACAAAACATACCTATCTAAACTGTTGTCCACACTGGCTACGCATCACAAAATAATACCTTCCTGCAACAGTTTCCCACACTGGCTCCTAATCACAAAACTATACCTTCCAGCAACAGTTCTTCACACTAGCTCCGAATCACAAAACAATACTTTCCTGCTACATTTCTACACACAAGCTACAAATCACAAAACTATACCTTCCTGCAAGAGTTCTCCACAATAGTTCCACCTCACAAATCAATACCTTTCTGCAACAGTTCTCTACATTAGATCCAATCACAAAACAATATGTTTCTGCAACAGTTCTCCATACTGGCTCCGAATCACAAAAGTATACCTTGCTGCAAGAGTTCTAGACACTAGCTCCACCTCACAAAACAATACCTTTCTGCAACAGTTCTCTACACTAGCTCCACATCACAAAACAATACTTTTCTGCAGCAGTTCTCCACACTGGTTCTGAATCACCCAACAATACCTTCCTGCAACAGTTCTCTACACTAGCTCCAACTCACAAAACAATAACTCTCTGAAACAGTTTTCTACACTAGATCCAAATCACAAGATAATACCTTCCTGCAACAGTACTGCACACTGGCTCCGAATCACAAAACTATACCTTCCAGCAACAGTCCTTCACAATAGCTCTGAATCACAAAACTATACATTCCTGCAACAGTTCTACACACTAGCTCCACCTCACAAAACAATACCTTTCTGCAACAGTTCTCTACACTAGCTCCACATCACAAATTAATACCTTCCTACAACAGTTCTGCACACTTGCTCCGAATCACAAAACTCTACCTTGGTGCAACAGTTCTACACACTAGCTCCACATCACAAAACAATATCTTCCTGCAACATTTCTGCACAGTAGTTCCACATCACAAAACAATACCTATCTAAACTGTTGTCCACACTGGCTACGCATCACAAAATAATACCTTCCTGCAACAGTTTCCCACACTGGCTCCTAAACACAAAACTATACCTTCCAGCAACAGTTCTTCACACTAGCTCCGAATCACAAAACAATACTTTCCTGCTACATTTCTACACACAAGCTACAAATCACAAAAGTATACCTTCCTGCAACAGTTCTCCACAATAGCTCCACCTCACAAATCAATACCTTTCTGCAACAGTTCTCTACATTAGCTCCACATCACAAAACAATACGTTTCTGCAACAGTTCTACATTCTGGCTCGGAATCACAAAAGTATAACTTCCTGCAACAGTTCTCCACACTAGATCCACCTCACAAAACAATACCTTTCTGCAACAGTTCTCTACACTAGATCAATATCACAAAATAATACCTTCCTGCAACAGTTCTGCACACTGGCTGCAAATCACAAAACATTACCTTCCAGCAACAGTTCTTCACACAAGCTCCGAATCACAAAACTATAACTTTCTGCAAGAGTTTTCCACACTAGCTCCACATCACAAAACAATACCTCCTGCAACATTTCTACACAGTAGGTCCACATCACAATATGATACCTTTCTCCAACAGTTCTCCACACTGGCTATGTATCACAAAATAATAACTTCCTGCAACAGTTTCCCACACTGGCTCCACATCACAAAACTGTACGTTCCTGCAACAGTTCTCCACACTAGCTCCACCTCACAAACCAATACCTTTCTGCATCAGTTCTTTACACTAGCACCACACCAAAAAACAATACGTTTCTGCAACAGTTCTCCATCCTGTCTCCAAACCACAAAACTATACCTTCCAGCAACAGTTCTTCACACTAGCTCCATATCACAAAACAATACGTTTCTGCAGCAGTTCTCCACACTGGCTCCGAATCGCCAAACAATACCTTCCTGCTACAGTTCTCCACACTAGCTTCACCTCACAAAACAGTAACATTCTGCGACAGTTTTCTACACTAGATTGACATCACAAAATAATACCTTCTTGCAAAAGTTCTGCACATCGGCTCCGAATCACAAAACTTTACCTTCCAGCAACAGTTCTACACACTATCTCCACATCACAAAACAAAACCTTCTAGCCAAATTTCTACACAGTAGTTCCACATCACAAAACAATTCCTTTCTAAACTCTTCTCCACACTGGCTACGCATCACAAAATAATACCTTCCTGCAACAGTTTTCCACACTGGCTCTACCTCACAAAACTATACCTTCCAGCAACAGTTATTCATACTAACTCCGAATCACAAAACAATACTTTCCTTCTACACTTCTCCACACTAGCTCCAAGTCACAAAACAATACTTTCCTGCAAAATTCCTACACAACATTCTCCACATCACAAAACTATACCTTCCTGCAACTGTTCTCCACACTAGCTCCACCTCACAAAACAATACGTTTCTGCAACAGTTCCCCACACTGGCTCCGAATCGCCAAACAATACCTTCCTGCTACAGTTCTCCACACTAGCTTCACCTCACAAAACAGTAACATTCTGCGACAGTTTTCTACACTAGATTGACATCACAAAATAATACCTTCTTGCAAAAGTTCTGCACATCGGCTCCGAATCACAAAACTTTACCTTCCAGCAACAGTTCTACACACTATCTCCACATCACAAAACAAAACCTTCTAGCCAAATTTCTACACAGTAGTTCCACATCACAAAACAATTCCTTTCTAAACTCTTCTCCACACTGGCTACGCATCACAAAATAATACCTTCCTGCAACAGTTTTCCACACTGGCTCTACCTCACAAAACTATACCTTCCAGCAACAGTTATTCATACTAACTCCGAATCACAAAACAATACTTTCCTTCTACACTTCTCCACACTAGCTCCAAGTCACAAAACAATACTTTCCTGCAAAATTCCTACACAACATTCTCCACATCACAAAACTATACCTTCCTGCAACTGTTCTCCACACTAGCTCCACCTCACAAAACAATACGTTTCTGCAACAGTTCCCCACACTGGCTCAGAATCAAAAAACTATACCTTCAAGCAACAGTTCTTCACACAAGCTCCGAATCTCAAAACTATACCTTCCTGCAATAGTTCTCCACACTAGGTCCACATCAAAAAACAATACCTTCCTGCAAAATTTCTACACAGTAGCTCCACATCACAAAAAGATACCTTTATGCAACTGTTCTCCACACTGGCTATGTATCACAAAATAATACCTTCCTGCAACAGTTCTACACACTGGCTCCAAATCACAAAACTAAACCTAATTGCAACTGTTCCACACACTAGCTCCACATCACAAAACAATACTTTCCTGCAACATTTCTACACACTAGCACCACATCACAATACATTACCTTCCTGCAACAGTTCTCTACACTAGCTCCACATCACAAAAAAAATACGTTTCTCCAACAGTTCTCCACACTGGCTCCGAATCACAAAACTATACCTTCCAGCAACACTTATTCACACTACCTCCGAATCATAAAACTATACCTTCTTGCAACAGTTCTACACACTAGCTCCACCTCACAAAACAATACCTTCCTGCAACAGTTCTGCGTACTGGCTCGGAATCACAAAACTTTACCTTCCAGCAACAGTTCTTCACTCAAGCTCCGAATCACAAAACTATACCTTCTGCAAGAGTTCTCCACACTAGCTCTACCTCACAAAATAATACGTTTTTGCAACAGTTCCCCACACTGGCTCCGAATCATAAAACTATACCTTCCTGCAACAGTTCTCCACACTAGCATCACCTCACAAAACAATAAGTTTTTGCAACAGTTCCCCACACTGGCTCGAATCACAAAACTATACCTTCCTACAATAGTTCTCCACACTACCTCCACCTCACAAAACAATACCATTCTGCAGCAGTTCTCTACACTAGCTCCACATCACAAAACAGTACGTTTCTGCAACAGTTCTCCACACTGGCTCCGAATCACAAAACTATACCTTCAAGCAACAGTTCTTCACACTAGCTCCGAATCACAAAACTATACATTCCTACAACAGTTCTATACACTAGCTCCACCTCACAAAACAATACCTTTCTGCAACAGTTCTCTACACTAGCTCCACATCACAAATTAATACCTTCCTACTACAGATCTGCACACTGGCTCCAAATCTCAAAACTCTACCTTCCTGCAAAAGTTCTACACACTAGCTCCACATCACAAAAAAATATCTTCCTGCAACATTTCTACACAGTAGCTTCACATCACAAAACAATACCTATCTAAACTCTTGTCCACAATGGCTACGCATCACAAAATAATACCTTCATGCAACAGGTTCCCACACTGGCTCCGAATCACAAAACATTACCTTCCAGCAACAGTTCTTCATACTAGCTCCGAATCACAAAACAAAACGTTCCTGCAACATTTCTACACACTAGCTACAAATCACAAAACTATACCTTCCTGCAACAGTTCTCCACAATAGCTCCACCTCACAAATCAATACCTTTCTGTAACAGTTCTCTACATTAGCTCCACATCACAAAACAGTACGTTTCCTCAACAGTTCTCCACACTGGCTCCGAATCACAAAAGTATAACTTCCTGCAAGAGTTCTCGACACTAGCTCCACCTCACAAAAAAATACCTTTCGGCAACAGTTCTCTACACTAGCTCCACTTCACAAAACCATACGTTTCTGCAGCAGTTGTCCACACTGGCTCCGAATCACCCAACAATACCTTCCTGCAACAGTTCTTCACACAAGCTCCGAATCTCAAAACTATACCTTCCTGCAATAGTTCTCCACACTAGGTCCACATCAAAAAACAATACCTTCCTGCAAAATTTCTACACAGTAGCTCCACATCACAAAAAGATACCTTTATGCAACTGTTCTCCACACTGGCTATGTATCACAAAATAATACCTTCCTGCAACAGTTCTACACACTGGCTCCAAATCACAAAACTAAACCTAATTGCAACTGTTCCCCACACTAGCTCACATCACAAAACTATACCTTCCTGCAACAGTTCTCCACACTAGCTCCAAATCACAAAACAATACTTTCCTGCAACATTTCTACACACTAGCACCACATCACAAAACATTACCTTCCTGCAACAGTTCTCTACACTAGCTCCACATCACAAAAAAAATACGTTTCTCCAACAGTTCTCCACACTGGCTCCAACTCACAAAACAATAACTCTCTGAAACAGTTTTCTACACTAGATCCACATCACAAAATAATACCTTCCTCCAACAGTTCTGCACACTGGCTCCGAATCACAAAACTTTACCTTCCAGCAACAGTTCTTCACACAAGCTCCGAATCACTAAACTATACCTTTCTGCAAGAGTTCTCCACACTAGCTCACATCACAAAACAATACCTTCAAGCAACATTTCTACACAGTAGCTCCACATCACAAAATGATACATTTCTCCAACAGTTCTCCACACTGTCTATGTATTAAAAAATAATTCCTTCCTGCAACAGTTCTACACACTGGCTCCGAATCACAAAACTATACCTAATTGCAACAGTTCCCCACACTAGCTCAACATCACAAAACTATACCTTGCTGCAAGAGTTCTCCACACTAGCTCCACCTCACAAAATAACACGTTTTTGCAACAGTTCCACACACTGTCTCCGAATCACAAAACTATACCTTCCAGCAACAGTTCTCCACACCAGCTCCAAATCACAAAACAATACTTTCCCGCAACATTTCTACACTAGCTCCACATCACAAAACTATACCTTTCTGCAACAGTTCTCTACACTAGCTCCACATCACAAAACAATAAATTTCTGCAACAGATTTCTGCACTAGATACACAACACAAAATAATACATTCCTGCAACAGTTCTCCACACTGGCTCCGAATCAACAAACAATACCTTCCTGCAACAGTTCTCCACACTAGCTCCACCTCACAAAACAATAAATTTCTGCAACAGATTTCTGTACTAGATACACAACACAAAATAATACATTCCTGCAACAGTTCTGCACACTGGCTCTGAATCACAATACTTTACCTTCCAGCAACAGTTCTTCACACAAGCTCCGAATCACAAAACTATATCTTCCTGCAAGAGTTCTCCACACAAGCTCCACCTCACAAAACAATACCTTTCTGCAACAGTTCTCTACACTAGCTCCACATCACAAAACAATAACTTTCTGCAACAGATTTCTGCACTAGATACACAACACAAAATAATACATTCCTGCAACAGTTCTCCACACTGGCTCTGAATCACAAAACTATACCTTCCAGCAACAGTTCTTCACACTAGCTCCGAATCACAAAACTATACCTTCCTGCAACAGTTCTACAGACTAGCTCAACCACACAAAACAATACCTTTCTGCAACAGCTCTCTACACTAGCTCCACATCACAAATTAATACATTCTTACAACAGTTCTGCACACTGGCTCTGAGTCACAAAACTCTATCTTCCTGCAACAGTTCTACACACTAGCTCCACATCACAAAACAATATCTTCCTGCAACATTTATACACAGTAGCTACATATCACAAAACAATACCTATCTAAACTGTTGTCCACACTGGCTACGCATCACAAAATAATACCTTCCTGCAACAGTTCTCCACAGTAGCTTCAAAACACAAAACAATAACTTTCTGCAACAGTTTTCTACACTAGATCCACATCACAAAATAATACCTTCTCGCAACAGTTCTGCACACTGGCTCCGAATCACAAAACTTTACCTTCCAGCAACAGTTCTTCACACAAGCTCCGAATCACAAAACTATACCTTCCTGCAAGAGTTCTCCACACTAGCTACACCTCACAAAATAATACGTTTTTGCAAGAGTTCCCCCACTGGCTCCGAATCACAAAACTATACCTTCCTGCAATAGTTCTCCACACTACCTCCACCTCACAAAACAATACCATTCTGCAACAGTTCTCTACACTAGCTCCACATCACAAAACAGTACGTTTCTGCAACAGTTCTCCACACTGGCTCCGAATCACAAAACTATACCTTCAAGCAACAGTTCTTCACACTAGCTCCGAATCACAAAACTATACCTTCCCAGAACAGTTCTATACACTAGCTCCACCTCACAAAACAATACCTTTCTGCAACAGTTCTCTACACTAGCTCCACATCACAAATTAATACCTTCCTACTACAGTTCTGCACACTGGCTCCAAATCTCAAAACTCTACCTTCCTGCAAAAGTTCTACACACTAGCTCCACATCACAAAACAATATCTTCCTGCAACATTTCTACACAGTAGCTTCACATCACAAAACAATACCTATCTAAACTGTTGTCCACAATGGCTACGCATCACAAAATAATACCTTCATGCAACAGGTTCCCACACTGGCTCCGAATCACAAAACATTACCTTCCAGCAACAGTTCTTCATACTAGCTCCGAATCACAAAACAAAACGTTCCTGCAACAGTTCTACACACTAGCTCCACCTCACAAAACAATACCTTTCTGCAACAGTTCTCTACACTAGCTCCACTTCACAAAACCATATGTTTCTGCAGCAGTTGTACACACTGGCTCCGAATCACCCAACAATACCTTCCTGCAACAGTTCTTCACACAAGCTCCAAATCTCAAAACTATACCTTCCTGCAATAGTTCTCCACACTAGGTCCACATCAAAAAACAATACCTTCCTGCAACAATTCTACACAGTAGTTCCACATCACAAAAAGATACCTTTCTGCAACTGTTCTCCACACTGGCTATGTATCACAAAATAATACCTTCCTGCAACAGTTCTACACACTGGCTCCATATCACATAACTATACCTAACTGCAACAGTTCCCCACACTAGCTCCACATCACAAAACTATAACTTCCTGAAACAGTTCTCCATACTAGCTCCAAATAACAAAACAATACTTTCCTGCAACATTTCTACACACTAGCACCACATCACAAAACATTACCTTCCTGCAACAGTTCTCTACACTAGCTCCACATAACAAAATAATACCTTCCTGCAACAGTTCTCCACACTATCTCCAACTCACAAAACAATAACTCTCTGAAACAGTTTTCTACACTAGATCCACATCACAAAATAATACCTTCTTGCAACAGTTCTGCACCCTGGCTCCGAATCACAAAACTTTACCTTCCAGCAACAGTTCTTCACACAAGCTCCGAATCACAAAACTATACCTTCCTGCAAGAGTTCTCCACACTAGCTCCACATCACAAAACAATACCTTCCTGCAACATTTATACACAGTAGCTCCACATCACAAAAAGATACCTTTCTGCAACTGTTCTCCACACTGGGTATGTATCACAAAATAATACCTTCCTGCAACAGTTCTACACACTGGCTCCGAATCACAAACTATACCTAATTGCAACAGTTCCCCACACTAGCTCAACATCACAAAACTATACCTTGCTGCAAGAGTTCTCCACACTAGCTCCACCTCACAAAATAACACGTTTTTGCAACAGTTCCCCACAATGTCTCCGAATCACAAAACTATACCTTCCAGCAACAGTTCTCCACACCAGCTCCAAATCACAAAACAATACTTTCCCGCAACATTTCTACACTAGCTCCACATCACAAAACTATACCTTTCTGCAACAGTTCTCTACACTAGCTCCACATCACAAAACAATACGTTTCTGCAGCAGTTCTCCACACTGGCTCCGAATCAACAAACAATACCTTCCTGCAACAGTTCTCCACAATAGCTCCACCTCACAAAACAATAAATTTCTGCAACAGATTTCTGCACTTGATACACAACACAAAATAATACATTCCTGCAACAGTTCTGCACACTGGCTCTGAATCACAAAACTTTACCTTTCCAGCAACAGTTCTTCACACAAGCTCCGAATCACAAAACTATATCTTCCTGCAAGAGTTCTCCACACAAGCTCCACCTCACAAAACAATACCTTTCTGCAACAGTTCTCTACACTAGCTCCACATCACAAAACAATAACTTTCTGCAACAGATTTCTGCACTAGATACACAACACAAAATAATACATTCCTGCAACAGTTCTCCACACTGGCTCCGAATCACAAAACTATACCTTCCAGCAACAGTTCTTCACACTAGCTCCGAATCACAAAACTATACCTTCCTTCAACAGTTCTACAGACTAGCTCAACCACACAAAACAATACCTTTCTGCAACAGCTCTCTACACTAGCTCCACATCACAAATTAATACATTCTTACAACAGTTCTGCACACTGGCTCTGAGTCACAAAACTCTATCTTCCTGCAACAGTTCTACACACTAGCTCCACATCACAAAACAATATCTTCCTGCAACATTTATACACGTAGCTACATATCACAAAACAATACCTATCTAAACTGTTGTCCACACTGGCTACGCATCACAAAATAATACCTTCCTGCAACAGTTCTCCACAGTAGCTCCAAAACACAAAACAATAACTTTCTGCAACAGTTTTCTACACTAGATCCACATCACAAAATAATACCTTCTTGCAACAGTTCTGCACACTGGCTCCGAATCACAAAACTTTACCTTCCAGCAACAGTTCTTCACACAAGCTTCGAATCACAAAACTATACCTTCCTGCAAGAGTTCTCCACACTAGCTCCACATCACAAAACAATACCTTCCTGCAACATTTATACACAGTAGCTCCACATCACAAAAAGATACCTTTCTGCAACTGTTCTCCACACTGGGTATGTATCACAAAATAAGACCTTCCTGCAACAGTTCTACACACTGGCTCCGAATCACAAAACTATACCTAATTGCAACAGTTCCCCACACTAGCTCCACATCACAAAACTTTACCTTCCTGCAACAGTTTTCCACATTAGCTCCAAATTACAAAACAGTACTTTCCTGAAACATTTCTACACACTAGCTCCACATCACAAAACTATACCTTCCTGCAACAGTTCTCCACACTAGCTCCAAATCACAAAACAATACTTTCCTGCAACATTTCTACACACTAGCACCACATCGCCAAACAATACCTTCCTGCAAGAGTTCTCCACACTAGCTACACCTCACAAAATAATACGTTTTTGCAAGAGTTCCCAACACTGGCTCTGAATCACAAAACTACACCTTCCAGCAACAGTTCTTCACACTAGCTCCGAATCACAAAACAATACTTTCCTGCAATATTTCTCCACACTAACTCCACTCACAAAACAATAACTTTCTGCAACAGTTCTCTACACTAGCTCCACATCACAAAACAATACGTTTCTGCAACATTTCTCCACACTGGCTCCGAATCACAAAACTATACCTTCCATCAACAGTTCTTCACACTAGCTCCGAATCACAAAACTATACCGTCCTGCAAACGATCTCCACAGTAGCTCCACTTCACAAAACAATACCTTCATGCAAACAGTTCTCCACACTAGCTCCACCTCACAAAATAATACGTTTTTGCAACAGTTCCCCATACTGGCTCCGAATCACAAAACTATACCTTCCTGCAACATTTCTCCACACTAGCTCCTCCTCACAAAATAATACGTTTTTGCAACAGTTCCCCACACTGGCTCCGAATCACAAAACTATACCTTCCAGCTACAGTTCTCCACACTAGCTCCACCTCACAAAAGAATACCTTTCTGCAAAAGTTCTCAACACTGTCTCCGAATCACAAAACTATACCTTCCAGCAACAGTTCTTCACACTAGCTCCGAATCACAAAACTATATCTTCCTGCAACCGTTCTCCACAGTAGCTCCACTTCACAAAACACTGTTTTCATGCAACATTTCTACACACCAGCTCCACATCACAAAACTATACCTTGCTGCAACAGTTCTTCACACTAGCTCCACCTCACAAAACAATACCTTTCTGCAACAGTTCCCCACACTGGCTCCATATCACAAAACAATACGTTTCTGCAACAGTTCTGCACACTGGCTCCGAATCACAAAACTTTACCTTCCAGCAACAGTTCTTCACACAAGCTCCGAATCACAAAACTATACCTTCCTGCAAGAGTTCTCCACACTAGCTCCATATCACAAAACAATACCTTCCTGCAACATTTCTACACAGTAGCTCCACATCACAAAACAAAAACTTTCTCCAACAGTTCTCCACACTGTCTATGTATCACAAAATAATACCTTCCTGCAACAGTTATACACGCTGGCTCCAAATCACAAAACTATACCTAATTGCCACAGTTCCCCAAACTAGGTCCACATCACAAAACTATACCTTCTTGCAACAGTTCTGCCCACTAGCTCCAAATCACAAAAACAATACTTTCCTGCAACATTTCTACACAGTAGCTCCACATCACAAAAAGATACCTTTCTGCAACTGTTCTCCACACTGGGTATGTATCACAAAATAAGACCTTCCTGCAACAGTTCTACACACTGGCTCCGAATCACAAAACTATACCTAATTGCAACAGTACCCCACACTAGCTCCACATCACAAAACTTTACCTTCCTGCAACAGTTTTCCACATTAGCTCCAAATTACAAAAACAGTACTTTCCAGAAACATTTCTACACACTAGCTCCACATCACAAAACTATACCTTCCTGCAACAGTTCTCCACACTAGCTCCAAATCACAAAACAATACTTTCCTGCAACATTTTTACACACTAGCACCACATCGCCAAACAATACCTTCCTGCAAGAGTTCTCCACACTAGCTACACCTTACAAAATAATACGTTTTTCCAAAAGTTCCCCACACTGACTCCGAATCACAAAACTATACCTTCCAGGAACAGTTCTTCACACTAGCTCCGAATCACAAAACAATACTTTCCTGCAACATTTCTACAGACTAGCTCCACATCACAAAAATATACCTTCCTGCAACAGTTCCCCACACTAACTCCACCTCACAAAACAATAACTTTCTGCAACAGTTCTGCACACTGGCTCCGAATCACAAAACTTTTCCTTCCAGCAACAGTTCTTCACACTAGCTCCGAATCACAAAACTATACCTTCCTGCAACAGTTCTATACCCTAACTCCACATCACAAAACTATACCTTCCTGCAACCGTTCTCCACAGTAGGTCCACTTCACAAAACACTACCTTCATGCAAACAGTTCTCCACACTAGCTCCACCTCACAAAACAATACCTTTCTGCAACAACTCTCTACACTAGCTCCACATCACAAAACAATACGTTTCTGCAGCAGTTGAACACACTGGCTCCGAATCACCAAATAATACTTTCCTGCAACAGTTCTAGACACTAGCTCCACAAATAAAACAATTCCTTTCTAAACTGTTCTCCACACTAGATCCACATCACAAAATAATACCTTGCTGGAACAGTTCTGCACACTGGCTCCGAATCACAAAACTTTACCTTCCAGCAACAGTTCTTCACACAAGCTCCGAATCACAAAACTATACCTTCCTGCGACAGTTCTACACACTAGCTCCACATCACAAAACAATACCTTCATGCAACAGTTCTACACACTGGCTCCAAATCACAAAACTATACCTAATTGCAACAGGTCCCCACACTAGCTCCACATCATAAAACTATACCTTCCTGGAACAGTTCTCCACACTAGCTCCAAATCACAAAGCAATACTTTCCTGCAACATTTCTACACACTAGATCCACATCACAAACTATACCTTCCTGCAATTGTTCTCCACACTAGCTCCACTTCAAAAAAATTACGTTTTTGCAACAGTTCCCCACACTGGCTCCGAATAACAAAAATATACCCCTACAGCAACAGTACTTCACACTAGCTCTGAATCACAAAACAATACTTTCCTGCAACATTTCTACACTCTAGCTCCACATCACAAAAAACACCTTCCTGCAACAGTTCTCCACACTATCTTCACCTCACAAAACTATACCTTTCTGCAACAGTTCTATACACTAGCTCCACATCACAAAATAATACGTTTCTGCAACAGTTCTCCACACTGGCTCCGAATCACAAAACTATACCTTCCAGCAACAGTTCTTCACACTAGCCTCGAATCACAAAACTATACCTTCCTGCAACAGTTCTAAACACTACCTCCACATCACAAAACTATACCTTCCTGCAACAGTTCCCCACACTAGCTCCAAATCAAAAAACAATACTTTCCTGCAAAATTTCTACACACTAGCACCACATCACAAAATTATACCTTTCTGCAACAGTTCTCCACACTAGCTCCAAATCACAAAATAATACCTTCCTGCAACAGTTTTCCACAATGGCTCCGAATCACAAAACTATACCTAATTGAAAGAGTTCTCCACAATAGCCCCAAATCACAAAACAATACTTTCCTGCAACATTTCTACACACTAGCTCCACATCACAAAAGTATAACTTCCTGCAACTGTTCTCCACACTAGCTCCACCTCACAAAACAATAACTTTCTGCAACAGTTCTCTACACTAGCTACACATCACAAATTAATACCTTCCTGCAACAGTACTGCACACTGGCTCCGAATCACAAAACTTTACCTTCCAGCAACAGTTCTTCACACAAGCTCCGAATCACAAAACTATTCCTTCCTGCAAGATTTCTCCACAGTAGCTCCACAACACAAAACAATACCTTCCTGCAACATTTCTACACAGTAGCTCCACATCACAAAAGATACCTTTCTGCAAATGTTTTCCACACTGGCTATGTATCACAAATAATACCTTCATGAAACAGTTCTACACACTGGCTCTGAATCACAAAACTATACCTAATTGCAACAGATCTCTACACCAGCTCCAAATCAAAAAATTATTTTCCTGCAACATTTCTATACAATACCTCAACACACAAAACTATGCCTTCCTGCAACAGTTCTCCACACTAGCTCCTATTCACAAAACAATACTTTACTGCATCATTTCATCACAGTAGCTCCACATCACAAAATTATACCTTCCTGCAACAGTACTGCACACTAGCTCCACATCACAAAACTATACCTTACTGCAACATTTCTCCACACTAGCTCCACCTCCAAAACAATACCTTCCTGGAAACAGTTCTCTACAATAGCTCCACATCACAAAATAATACCTTCCTGCAACATTTCTACACACTAACTCCACCTCACAAAACAATATCTTCCGGCAACAGTTCAACACACTAGCTCAACATCACAAATCTATATCTTCCTGCAACAGTTCTCTACACTAGCTCCACATCACAAAACTATACCTTCCTGCAATAGTTCTCAAAACTAGCTCCACCTGACAAAACAATACCTTTCTGCAACATTTCTCTACACTAGCTCCACATCACAAAATAATACCTTCCTGCAACAGTTATGCACACTGGCTCCGAATCAGAAAACTATACCTTCCAGCAACAGTTCTTCACACAAGCTCCGAATCACAAAACTATACCATCCTGCAAGAGTGATCCACACTAGGTCCACTTCACAACACATTACCTTCCTGCAACATTTCTACACAGTAGCTCCTCATCACAAAACAATACCTTTCTAAACTGTTCTCCACACTAGCTCCACCTCACAAAACAATACCTTTCTGCAACATTTCTCTACACTAGCTAAACATCACAAAATAATACCTTCCTGCAACAGTTTTCCACACAGGCTCCAAATCACAAAACTATACCTAATTGCAACAGTTTTCCATACTAGCTTCAAATCATAAAACAATATTTCCTGCAACATTTCTACACACTAGCTCCACATCACAAAACAATACCTTTCTGCAGCAGTTCCCCACATTGGCTCCAAATCACAAAACTATACCTTCCTGCAACAGTTCTCTACACTAGCTCCACCTCACAAAACGATACCTTTCTGCAACAGTTCCCAACACTGGCTCCGAATCATAAAACTATACCTTCCAGCAAAAGTTCTTCACACTAGCTCCGAATCAGAAAAAAATACATTCCTGCAATATTTCTACACACTAGCTCAACATCACAAAATTATACCTTTCTGCAATAGTTCTCAAAACTAGCTCCACCTCACAAAACAATACTTTATTCAACAGTTCTCTACACTAGCTCCACATCACAAAACAATATGTTTCTGCAACAGTTCTCCACACTGGCTCCGAATCACAAAACTATACCTTCCAGCAACAGTTTTTCACACTACCTCCGAATCACAAAACTATACCTTCCTGCAACAGTTCTACACACGAGCTCCACATGAAAAAACTATACCAACCTGCAACCATTCTCCACAGTAGCTCCACTTAACAAAACACTACCTTCATGCAAACAGTTCTCCACAATAGCTCCACCTCACAAAAAAATACCTTTCTGCAACAGTTCTCTACTTTAGCTCCACATCACAAAACAATACGTTTCTGCAACAGTTCTCCACACTGGATCCAAACCACAAAAGTATCACTTCCTGCAACAGTTCTCCACAGTAGCTCCACAACACCAAACAATACCTTCATGCAACAGTTCCCCACACTAGCTGCACCTCACAAAACAATACCTTTCTGCAACAGTTCTCTACACTAGCTCCACATCACAAATTAATACCTTCCTCCAACAGTTCTGCACACTGGCTCCAAATCACAAAACTTTACCTTCCAGCAACAGTTCTTCACACAAGCTCTGAATCACAAAACAATACCTTCCTGTAACCTTTCTACACAGTAGCTCCACATCACAAAATGATACCTTTCTGCAACTGTTCTCCACACTGGCTATGTATCACAAAATAATACCTTCCTGCAACAGTTCTACACACTGGCTCCGAATCAAAAACTATACCTAATTGCAACAGTGACCCACACTAGCTCCACATAACAAAACTATAACTTCCTGCAACAGTTCTCCACACTAGCTCCACCTCACACAAAAATACGTTTCTGCAACAGTTCCCCACACTGTCTCCGAATCACAAAACTATACCTTAAAGCAACAGTTCTTCACACTAGCTCCGAATCACAAAACAATACTTTCATGCAACATTTCTACACACTAGCTCCACATCACAAAACTATACCTTCCAGCAAGAGTTCTTCACACAAGCTCCGAATAACAAAACTATACCTTCCTGCAAGAGTTCTCCTCAGTAGCTCCACATCACAAAACAATTCCTTCATGCAACATTTCTACACAGTAGCTCCACATCACAAAAAGATACCTTTCTGCAACTGTTCTCCACACTGGCTATGTATCACAAATAATACCTTCCTGCAACAGTTCTACACACTGACTCTGAATCACAAAACTATACCTAATTGCAACAGTTCTCTACACTAGCTCCAAAACAAAGAACAATTTTCCTGCAACATTTCTACACAATACCTCAACACACAAAACTATGCCTTCCTGCAACAGTTCTCCACACTAGCTCCGATTCACAAAACAATACTTTACTGCATCATTTCTAAACAGTAGCTCCACATCACAAAATTATACCATCCTGCAACAGTTCTGCACACTCGCTCCACATCACAAAACAATACGTTTCTGCAACAGTTCTCCACACTGGCTCCGAATCACAATACTATACCTTCCAGCAACAGTTCTTCACACTGGCTCCGAATCACAAAACAATACCTTCCTGCACCAGTTCTACACATTAGCTCCACATCACAAAACTATACCTTACTGCAACATTTCTCCACACAACTCCACCTCCAAAACAATACATTCCTGCAACAGTTCTCTACACTAGCTCCACCTCACAAAACAATACCTTTCTGCAACAGTTCCCCACACTGGCTCCGAATCATAAAACTATACCTTCCAGCAAATTTCTTCACACTAGCTCCGAATCACAAAAAAATACATTCCTGCAATATTTCTACACACTAGCTCAACATCACAAAATTATACCTTCCTGCAATAGTTCTCAAAACTAGCTCCACCTCACAAAACAATACCTTTTTGCAACAGTTCTCTACACTAGCTCCACATCACAAAACAATATGTTTCTGCAACAGTTCTCCACACTGGCTCCGAATCACAAAACTATTCCTTCCAGCTACAGTTCTACACACTAGCTCCACATCAAAAAACTATACCATCCTGCAACCATTCTCCACAGTAGCTCCACTTCACAAAACACTACCTTCATGCAAACAGTTCTCCACAATAGCTCCACCTCACAAAACAATACCTTTCTGCAACAGTTCTCTAATTTAGCTCCACATCACAAAACAATACGTTTCTGCAACAGTTCTCCACACTGGATCCAAACCATAAAAGTATAACTTCCTGCAACAGTTCTCCACACTAGCTCCACCTCACAAAACAAAACCTTTCTGCAACAGTTCTGTACACTAGCTCCACATCAAAAACAATAATTTTCTGCAGCAGTTCTCTACACTGGCTCCGAATCACCAAACAATACCTTCCTGGAAGAGTTCTCCACACTAGCTCCATCTCACAAAACAATAACTTTCTGCAACAGTTCTCTACACTAGCTCCACAATACAAATTAATACCTTCCTGCAACAATTCTGCACACTGGCTCCGAATCACAAAACTCTACCTTATAGCAACAGTTCTTCACATAAGCTCCGATTCACAAAACTCTACCTTCCTGCAACAGTTCTCCACACTAGCTCCAAATCACAAAATAATACTTTCCTGCAACAGTTCTACACACTAGCTCCACATCACAAAACTATACCTTCCTGCAACAGTTCTCCACACTAACTCCACCTCACAAAACAATCTCTTCCTCCAACTGTTCTACACACTATCTCACATCACAAATCAATATCTTCCTGCAACAGTTCTCCACACTAGCTCCACCTCACAAAACTATACCTTCCTGCAACAGTTCTCCACTCTAGATCCACCTCACAAAACAATACCTTTCTGCAACAGTTCTCTACACTAGCTCCACATCAAAAAATAATACCTTCCTGCAACAGTTCTGCACACTGGCTCTGAATCACAAAACTATACCTTCCAGCAACATTTCTTCACACAAGCTCCGAATAACAAAACTATACCTTCCTGCAAGAGTTCTCCTCAGTAGCTCCACATCACAAAACAATACCTTCCTGCAACATTTCTACACAGTAGCTCCACATCACAAAAAGATAACTTTCTGCAACTGTTCTCAACACTGGCTCTGTATCACAAATAATACCTTCCTGCAACAGTTCTACACACTGACTCTGAATCACAAAACTATACCTAATTGCAACAGTTCTCTACACTAGCTCCAAATCAAAGAACAATTTTTCCTGCAACATTTCTACACAATACCACAACACACAAAACTATGCCTTCCTGCAACAGTTCTCCACACTAGCTCCTATTCACAAAAAAATACTTTACTGCATCATTTCTACACAGTAGCTCCACATCACAATATTATACCATACTGCAACAGTTCTGCTAACTGGCTCCACATCACAAAACAATATGTTTCTGCAACAGTTCTCCACACTGGCTCCGAATCACAATACTATACCTTCCAGCAACAGTTCTTCAAACTAGCTCCGAATCACAAAACAATACCTTCCTGCACCAGTTCTACACATTAGCTCCACATCACAAAACTATACCTTACTGGAACATTTCTCCACACTAGCTCCACCTCCAAAACAATACCTTCCTGGAAACACTTCTCTACACTAGCTCCACATCACAAAACTATACCTTCCTGCAACAGTTCTGCACACTAGCTCCACCTCACAAAACAATACCTTTCTGTAACATTTCTCTACACTAGCTCCACATCACAAAATAATACCTTCCTGCAACAGTTCTGCACACTGTCTCCGAATCACAAAACTATACCTTCCTGCAACAGTGATCCACACTAGCTCCAATTCACAACACAATACCTTCCTGCAACATTTCTACACAGTAGCTACACATCAGAAAACAATACCATTCTAAACTGTTTTCCACACTGGCTATGCATCACAAAATAATACCTTCCTGCAACAGTTTTCCACACTGGTTCCGAATCACAAAACTATACCTAATTGCAACAGTTTTCCATACTAGCTCCAAATCACAAAACTGTATTTCCTGCAACATTTCTACACACTAGCTCCACATCACAAAACAATACCTTTCTGCAGCAGTTCCCCACATTGGCTCCAAATCACAAAACTATACCTTCCTGCAACAGTTCTCTACACTAGCTCCACCTCACAAAACAATACATTTCTGCAACAGTTCCCCACACTGGCTCCGAATCATAAAACTATACCTTCCAGCAAAAGTTCTTCACACTAGCTCCGAATCACAAAAAAATACATTCCTGCAATATTTCTACACACTAGCTCAACATCACAAAATTATACCTTCCTGCAATAGTTCCCAAAACTAGCTCCACCTCACAAAACAATACCTTTTTGCAACAGTTCTCTACACTAGCTCCACATCACAAAACAATATGTTTCTGCAACAGTTTTCCACACTGGCTCCGAATCACAAAACTATACCTTCCAGCAACAGTTTTTCACACTACCTCCGAATCACAAAACTATACCTTCCTGCAACAGTTCTACACACTAGCTCCACATCAAAAAACTATACCTTCTTGCAATCATTCTCCACAGTAGCTCCAATTCACAAAACACTACCTTCATGCAAACAGTTCTCCACAATAGCTCCACCTCACAAAAAAATACCTTTCTGCAACAGTTCTCTACTTTAGCTCCACATCACAAAACAATACGTTTCTGCAACAGTTCTCCACACTGTTTCCAAACCACAAAAGTATAACTTCCTGCAACAGTTCTCCACACTAGCTCCACCTCACAAAACAATACCTTTCTGCAACAGTTCTGTACACTAGCTCCTCATCAAAAACAATACGTTTCTGCAGCAGTTCTCTACACTGGCTCCGAATCACCAAACAATACCTTCCTGGAACAGTTCTCCACACTAGCTCCATCTCACAAAACAATAACTTTCTGCAACAGTTCTCTACACTAGCTCCACAATACAAATTAATACCTTCCTGCAACAATTCTGCACCCTGGCTCCGAATCACAAAACTCTACCTTATTACAACAGTTCTTCACATAAGCTCCGATTCACAAAACCCTACCTTCCTGCAACAGTTCTCCACACTAGCTCCAAATCACAAAATAATACTTTCCTGCAACAGTTCTACACACTAGCTCCACATCACAAAACTAACCCTTCCTGCAACAGTTCTCCACACTAACTCCACCTCACAAAACAATCTCTTCCTCCAACAGTTCTACACACTATCTCCACATCACAAATCAATATCTTCCTGCAACAGTTCTCCACACTAGCTCCACCTCACAAAACTATACATTCTTGTAACAGTTCTCCACTCTTGCTCCACCTCACAAAACAATACCTTTCTGCAACAGTTCTCTACACTAGCTACACATCAAAAAATAATACATTCCTGCAACAGTTCTGCACACTGGCTCCGAATCACAAAACTATACCTTCCAGCAATAGTTCTTCACACAAGCTCCGAATAACAAAACTATACCTTCCTGCAAGAGTTCTCCTCAGTAGCTCCACATCACAAAACAATGCCTTCCTGCAACATTTCTACACAGTAGCTCCACATCACAAAAAGATACCTTTCTGCAACTGTTCTCCACACTGGCTATGTATCACAAATCATACCTTCCTGCAACAGTTCTACACACTGACTCTGAATCACAAAACTATACCTAATTGCAACAGTTCTCTACACTAGCTCCAAATCAAAGAACAATTTTCCTGCAAAATTTCTACACAATACCTCAACACACAAAACTATGCCTTCCTGCAACAGTTCTCCACACTAGCTCCTATTCACAAAACAATACTTTACTGCATCATTTCTACACAGTAGCTCCACATCACAAAATTATACCATCCTGCAACAGTTCTGCACACTAGCTCCACATCACAAAACAATACGTTTCTGCAACAGTTCTCCACAGTGGCTCAGAATCACAGTACTATACCTTCCAGCAACAGATCTTCACACTAGCTCCAAATCACAAAACAGTATTTCCTGCAACATTTCTCCACACTAGCTCCAAATAACAAAACAATACTTTCCTGCATCATTTATACACAGTAGCTCCACATCACAAAACTATAACTTTCTGCAACAGTTCTCTACACTAGCTCCACCTCACAAAACAATACCTTTCGGCAATAATTCTCCACATTCGCTCCACATCACAAAACAATACCTTCCTGGAACATTTCTACACACTATCACCACATCATAAAACTATATCTTCCTGCAACAGTTCTACACACTAGATCCACATTACAAAACTATAACTTTCTGCAACAGTTCCCCACACTAGCTGCACCTCACCAAACAATACCTTCATGCAACAGTTCTCCACACTAGCTCCACCTCACAAAACAATACCTTTCTGCAACAGTTCTCTACACTAGCTCCACATCACAAATTAATACCTTCCTCCAACAGTTCTGCACACTGGCACCAAATCACAAAATTTTACCTTCCAGCAACAGTTCTTCACACAAGCTCTGAAACACAAAACTATACCTTCCTTAAGAGTTCACCACACTAGCTCCACATCACAAAACTATAACTTCCTGCAACATTTCTACACAGTAGCTCCACATCACAAAACGATACCTTTCTGCAACTGTTCTCCACACTGGCTTTGTATCACAAAATAATACCTTCCTGCAACAGTTCTACACACTGGCTCCGAATCAAAAACTAGACCTAATTGCAACAGGTCCCCACACTAGCTCCACATAACAAAACTATACCTTCCTGCAACAGTTCTCCAAACTAGCTCCACCTCACAAAAAATATGTTTCTGCAACCGTTCCCCACACTGGCTTCGAATCACAAAACTATTCCTTCCAGCAACAATTCTCCACAGTAGCTCTGAATCACAAAACAATAATTTCCTGCAACATTTCTACACACTAGCTCCACCTCACATAAAAATACGTTTCTGCAACCGTTCCCCACACTGGTTCCGAATCACAAAACTATTCCTTCCAGGAACAATTCTCCACACTAGCTCCAAATCACAAAACAATACTTTCCTGCAACATTTCTACACACTAGCTCCACATCACAAAACAATACATAACTTTCTCCAACAGTTCTCCACACTAGCTCCACCTCACAAAACAATACCTTTCTGCAACAGTTCTCTACATTAGCTCCACATCACAAACAATACGTTTCTGGAACATATCTCCACACTAGCTCCACATCACAAAACTATACCTTCCTGCAACAGTTTTCCACACTAGCTCCACCTGACAAAACAATATCTTCCTGCAACAGTTCTACACACTAGCTCCACATCACAAATCTATATCTTCCTGCAACAGTTCTCCACACTAGTTCCACATCACAAATCTATACCTTCCTGCAACAGTTCTCCACACTAGCTCCACCTAATAAAACAGTACCTTTCTGCAACAGTTTTCTATACTAGCTCGACATCACAAAATAATACGTTCCTGCAACAGTTCTGCACACTGGCTTCGAATCACAAGACTTTACCTTCCAGCAACAATTCTTCACACAAGCTCAGAATCACAAAACTATACCTTCCTGCAAGAGTTCTACACACTAGCTCCACATCACAAATTAATACCTTCCTGCAACATTTCTACACAGTAGCTCCACATCACAAAATGATACATTTCTGCAACTGTTCTCCACACTGGCTATGTATCACAAAATAATACCTTCCTGCAACAGTTCTACACACTGGCTCCGAATCACAAAATTATATCCTAATTGCAACAGTTCCCCACACTAGCTCCACATCACAAAACTATACATTCCTGCAACAGTTCTCCACACTAGATCCAAATCACAAAACAATACTTTCCTGCAACATTTCTACACACTAGATCCACATCACAAAACAATACATAACTTCCTGCAACAGTTATCCACACTAGCTCCACCTCACAAAAATATACCTTTCTGCAACACTTCTCCTCACTAGTTCCAACTCACAAAACAATACCTTTCTGCAACAGTTCTCTGCACTAGCTCCAGATCACAAAACTATACGTTTCTGCAGCAGTTCTCCACACTGGCTCTGAATCATCAAACAATACCTTCCTCAAAGAGTTCTACACACTAGCTCCACCTCACAAAACAATACCTTTCTGCAACAGTTCTCTACATTTACTCCACATCACAAATTAATACCTTCCTGCAACAGTTCTCCACACTAGTTCCACATCACAAAACAATGCCTTCCTGCAACATTTCCAGACAGTAGCTTCACATCACAAAACAATACCTTTCTAAACTGTTCTCCACACTGGCTACGCATCACAAAATAATACCTTCCTGCAAAAGTTTTCCACACTGGCTCCGAATCACAAAACTATACCTATTTGCAACAGTTCTCCACAATAGCTCCAAATCACAAAACAATACGTTCCTGCAATATTTCTACACACAAGCTCCACATCACAAAACTATACCTTCCTGCAACCTTTTCTCCACACTACCTCCAAATAACAAAACAATACATTCCTGCATCATTTATACACAGTAGCTCCACATCACAAAATTATACCTTTCTGCAACAGTTCTCTACACTAGCTCCACCTCATAAAACAATACCTTTCTGCAACAGTTCTCCACATTCGCTCCACATCACAAAACAATACCTTCCTGGAACATTTCTACACACTAGCTCCACATCACAAAACTATACCTTCCTGCAAGAGTTCTCCACAATAGCTCCACCTCACAAAAAATATCTTCCTGCAACAGTTCTACACACTAGATACACATCACAAAACTATAGCTTCCTGCAACAGTTCTCCACACTAGCTCCACAACACCAAACAATACCTTCATGCAACAGTTCTCCACACTAGCTCCACCTCACAAAAAAATACCTTTCTGCAACAGATCTCTACACTAGCTCCACATCACAAATTATTACCTTCCTCCAACAGTTCTGCACACTGGCTCCAAATCACAAAACTTTACATTCCTGCAACAGGTCTTCACACAAGCTCCGAATCACAAAAGTATACCTTCCTGAAGAGTTCACCACACTAGCTCCACATCACAAAACAATACCTTCCTGCAACATTTCTACACAGTAGCTCCACATCACAAGACGATACCTTTCTGCAACTGTTCTCCACACTGGCTATGTATCACAAAATAATACCTTCCTGCAACAGTTCTACACACTGGCAACGAATCAAAAACTATACCTAATTGCAACAGTTCCCCACACTAGCTCCACATAACAAAACTATACCTTCCTGCAACAGTTCTCCACACTAGCTCCACCTCACATAAAAATACGTTTCTGCAACAGTTCCCCACACTGTCTCCGAATCACAAATCTATACTTTAAAGCAACAGTTCTTCAAACTAGCTCCGAATCACAAAACAATACCTTCCTGCAACAGTTCTCCACACTAGCTCCACGTCACAAAAAAAATACCTTTCTGCAACAGTTCTCTACATTAGCTCCACATCACAAACCATACGTTTCTGGAAGAGTTCTCCACGCTAGCTCCACATCACAAAAGTATACCTTCCTGAAACAGTTTTCCACACTAGCTCCACCTCACAAAACTATACCTTCCTGCAACAGTTCTCCACACTAGCTGCACCTAACAAAACAGTACCTTTCTGCAACAGTTTTCTATACTAGCTCGACATCAAAAAATAATATGTTCCTGCAACAGTTCTGCACACTGGCTTCGAATCACAAGACTTTACCTTCCAGCAACAGTTCTTCACACAAACTCAGAATCACAAAACTATACCTTCCTGCAAGAGTTCTACACACTAGCTCCACATCACAAAAGAATACCTTCCTGCAACATTTCTACACAGTAGCTCCACATCACAAAATGATACATTTCTGCAACTGTTCTCCACACTGACTATGTATCACAAAATAATACCTTCCTGCAACAGTTCTACATACTGGCTCCGAATCACAAAATTATATCCTAATTGCAACAGTTCCCCACACTAGCTCCACATCACAAATCTATATCTTCCTGCAACAGTTCTCCACACTAGCTCCAAATCACAAAACAATATTTTCCTGCAGCATTTTTACACACTAGCTGCACATCACAAAACAATACATAACTTTCTGCAACAGTTCTCCACACTAGCTCCACCTCACAAAACAATACCTTTCTGCAAAAGTTCTCCACACTAGCTCCAACTCACAAAACAATACCTTTCTGCAACAGTTCTCTGCACTAGCTCCAGATCACAAAACTATACGTTTGTGCAGCAGTTCTCCACACTGGCTCTGAATCATCAAACAATACCTTCCTCAAAGAGTTCTACACACTAGCTCCACCTCACAAAACAATACCTTTCTGCAACAGTTCTCTACACTTACTCCACATCACAAATTAATACCTTCCTGCAACAGTTCTGCACACTTGCTCCAAATCACAAAACTCTACCTTCCAGCAACAGTTCTTCACACAAGCTCCGATTCACAAAATTCTACCTTCCTGCAACAGTTCTCCACACTAGATCCACATCACAAAACAATGCCTTCCTGCAACATTTCCACACAGTAGCTTCACATCACAAAACAATAACTTTCTAAACTGTTCTCCACACTGGCTACGCATCACAAAATAATACCTTCCTGCAAAAGTTTTCCACACTGGCTCCGAATCACAAAACTATGCCTATTTTCAACAGTTCTCCACAATAGCTCCAAATCACAAAACAATACTTTCCTGCAATATTTCTACACACTAGCTCCACATCACAAAACTATACCTTCCTGCAACCTTTTCTCCACACTAGCTCCAAATAACAAAACAATACATTCCTGCATCATTTATACACAGTAGCTCCACATCACAAAACTATATCTTTCTGCAACAGTTCTCTACACTAGCTCCACCTCACAAAACAATACCTTTCTGCAACAGTTCTCCACATTCGCTCCACATCACAAAACAATACCTTCCTGGAACATTTCTACACACTAGCTCCACATCACAAAACTATACCTTCCTGCAAGAGTTCTCCACAATATCTCCACCTCACAAAAAAAATATCTTCCTGCAACAGTTCTACACACTAGATCTACGTCACAAAACTATACCTTCCTGCAACAGATCTCCACAGTAGCTCCACAACACCAAACAATACCTTCATGAAACAGTTCTCCACACTAGCTCCACCTCACAAAACAATACCTTTCTGAAACAGTTCTCTACACTAGCTCCACATCACAAATTAATACCTTCCTCCAACAGTTCTGCACACTGGCTCCGAATCACAAAATTATATCCTAATTGCAACAGTTCCCCACACTAGCTCCACATCACAAAACTATACCTTCCTGCAACAGTTCTCCACACAAGCTCCAAATCACAAAACTATACCTTCCTGCAACAGTTCTCCACACTAGCTCCACGTCCCAAAAAAAATACCTTTTTGCAACAGTTCTCTACACTAGCTCCACATCACATAACAATACGTTTCTGCAACAATTTTCCACACTGGCTCCGAATCACAAAACTATACCTTCCAGCAACAGTTCTTCACACTAGCTCCGAAATATAAAACGATACCTTCCTGCAACAGTTCTCCACACTAGCTCCATGTCACAAAAAAAATACCTTTCTGCAAAGGTTCTCTACATTAGCTCCACATCACAAACAATACGTTTCTTGAACATTTCTCCGTGCTAGCTCCACATCACAAAACTATACTTTCCTGCAACAGTTGTACACACTAGCTCCAAATCACAAATCTATATCTTCTGCAACAGTTCTCCACACTAGTTCCACATCACAAAACAATACTTCCCTGCAACATTTCTACACACTAGCTCCACATCATAAAACAATACATAACTTCCTGGAACATTTCTCCACACTAGCTCCACCTCACAAAACAATACCTTTCTGCAACAGTTCTCCACACTAGATCCACCTCACAAAACAATACCTTTCTGCAACAGTTCTCTGCACTAGCTCCAGATCACAAAACTATAAGTTTCTGCAGCAGTTCTCCACACTGGCTCTGAATCATCAAACAATACCTTCCTCAAAGAGGTCTACACACTAGCTCCACCTCACAAAACAATACCTTTCTGCAACAGTTCTCTACACTTACCCACATCACAAATTAATACCTTCCTGCAACAGTTCTCCACACTAGTTCCACATCACAAAACAATGCCTTCCTGCAACATTTCCACACAGTAGCTTCACATCACAAAACAATACCTTTCTAAACTGTTCTCCACACTGGCTACGCATCACAAAACAATACCTTCCTGCAAAAGTTTTCCACACTGGCTCCACATTTCTACACACTAGCTCCACATCACAAAACTATACCTCCCTGCAACAGTTCTCCACACTAGCTCGACGTCACAAAAAAAAAATACCTTTTTGGAACAGTTCTCTACACTAGCTCCACATCACATAACAATACGTTTCTGCAACAGTTTTCCACACTGACTCCGAATCACCAAACTATACCTTCCAGCAACAGTTCTTCACACTAGCTCCGAAATATAAAACTATACCTTCCTGCAACAGTTCCCCACACTAGCTGCACCTCACAAAACAATACCTTTCTGCAACAGTTCTCTACACTAGCTCCACATCACAAATTAATACCTTCCTCCAACAGTTCTGCACACTGGCTCCAAATCACAAAACTTTACCTTCCAGCAACAGTTCTTCACACAAGCTCTGAATCACAAAACAATACCTTCCTGTAACCTTTCTACACAGTAGCTCCACATCACAAAATGATACCTTTCTGCAACTGTTCTCCACACTGGCTATGTATCACAAAATAATACCTTCCTGCAACAGTTCTACACACTGGCTCCGAATCAAAAACTATACCTAATTGCAACAGTGACCCACACTAGCTCCACATAACAAAACTATACCTTCCTGCAACAGTTCTCCACACTAGCTCCACCTCACACAAAAATACGTTTCTGCAACAGTTCCCCACACTGTCTCCGAATCACAAAACTATACCTTAAAGCAACAGTTCTTCACACTAGCTCCGAATCACAAAACAATACTTTCCTGCATCATTGATACACAGTAGCTCCACATCACAAAACTATACCTTTCTGCAACAGTTCTCTACACTAGCTCCACCTCACAAAACAATACCTTTCTGCAACAGTTCTCCACATTCGCTCCACATCACAAAACAATACCTTCCTGGGACATTTCTACACACTAGCTCCACATCACAAAACTATACCTTCCTGCAAGAGTTCTCCACAATAGCTCCACCTCACAAAAAAATATCTTCCTGCAACAGTTCTACACACTAGATACACATCACAAAACTATACCTTCCTGCAACAGATCTCCACACTAGCTCCACAACACCAAACAATACCTTCATGCAACAGTTCTCCACACTAGCTCCACCTCACAAAACAATACCTTTCTGCAACAGTTCTCTACACTAGCTCCACATCACAAATTAATACCTTCCTCCAACAGTTCTGCACACTGGCTCCGAATCACAAAACTTTTCCTTCCAGCAACAGTTCTTCACACACGCTCCGAATCACAAAACTATACCATCCTGAAGAGTTCTCCACACTAGCTCCACAACACCAAACAATACCTTCATGCAACAGTTCTCCACACTAGCTCCATCTCACAAAACAATACCTTTCTGCAACAGTTCTCTACACTTACTCCATATCACAAATTAATACCTTTATGCAACAGTTCTGCACACTTGCTCCACATCACAAAACTATACCTTCCTGCAACCTTTTCTCCACACTAGCTCCAAATAACAAAACAATACTTTCCTGCATCATTTATACACAGTAGCTCCACATCACAAAACTATACCTTTCTGCAACAGTTCTCTACACTAGCTCCACCTCACAAAACAATACCTTTCTGCAACAGTTCTCCACATTCGCTCCACATCACAAAACAATACCTTCCTGGAACATTTCTACACACTAGCTCCACATCACAAAACTATACCTTCCTGCAAGAGTTCTCCACAATATCTCCACCTCACAAAAAAAAATCTTTCTGCAACAGTTCTACACACTAGATCCACGTCACAAAACTATACCTTCCTGCAACAGATCTCCACAGTAGCTGCACAACACCAAACAATACCTTCATGCAACAGTTCCCCACACTAGCTGCACCTCACAAAACAATACATTTCTGCAACAGTTCTCTACACTAGCTCCACATAACAAATTAATACCTTCCTCCAACAGTTCTGCACACTGGCTCCAAATCACAAAACTTTACCTTCCAGCAACAGTTCTTCACACAAGCTCTGAATCACAAAACAATACCTTCCTGTAAACTTTCTACACAGTAGCTCCACATCACAAAATGATACCTTTCTGCAACTGTTCTCCACACTGGCTATGTATCACAAAATAATACCTTCCTGCAACAGTTCTACACACTGGCTCCGAATCAAAAACTATACCTAATTGCAACAGTGACCCACACTAGCTCCACATAACAAAACTATACCTTCCTGCAACAGTTCTCCACACTAGCTCCACCTCACACAAAAATACGTTTCTGCAACAGTTCCCCACACTGTCTCCGAATCACAAAACTATACCTTAAAGCAACAGTTCTTCACACTAGCTCCGAATCACAAAACAATACTTTCATGCAACATTTCTACACACTAGCTCCACATCACAAAACTATACCTTCCTGCAACAGTTCTCCACACTAGCTCGACGTCACAAAAAAAAATACCTTTTTGGAACAGTTCTCTACACTAGCTCCACATCACATAACAATACGTTTCTGCAACAGTTTTCCACACTGGCTCCGAATCACAAAACTATACCTTCCAGCAACAGTTCTTCACACTAGCTCCGAAATATAAAACTATACCTTCCTGCAACAGTTCTCCACACTAGCTCCACATCACAAATCTATACCTTCCTGCAACCATCCTCAATAGTAGCTCCACATTACAAAACACAACCTTCATGCAAACAGTTCGCCACAATAGCTCCACCTCACAAAACAATGCCTTTCTGCAACAGTTTTCTACATTAGCTCCACATCACAAAAAATACGTTTCTGCAAAAGTTCTCCACAATGGCTTCGAATCAAAAAAGTATAACTTCCTGCAACAGTTCTCCACACTAGCTCCACCTCACAAAACAAGACCTCCCTGCAACAGTTCTCCACACTAGGTCCACCTCACAAAAAAAAATACCTTTCCGCAACAGTTCTCTAAACTAGCTCCACATCACATAACAATACGTTTCTGCAACAGTTCTCCACACTGGCTCTGAATCACAAAACTATACATTCCAGAAACAGTTCTTCACACTAGCTCCGAATCACAAAAAAATACTTTCCTGCAACATTTCTACACACTAGCTCCACATCACAAAACTATAACTTCCTGCAACAGTTCTCCACACTACCTCCACCTCACAAAAAAATACCTTTCTGCAACACTTCTCTACACTAGCTCCACCTCACAAAAAAATACCTTTCTGCAACACTTCTCTACACTAGCTCCACATCACAAAAAAATACGTTTCTACAACGGTTCTCCACACAGGCTCTGAATCACAAAACTGTACCTTCCAGCAACAGTTCTTCACACTAGCTCCGAAATACAAAACTATACCTTCCATCAACAGTTCTTCATACTAGCTCCACATCACAAAACTATACCTTCCTGCAACCGTTCTCCACAGAGGCTCCACTTCACAATACACTACTTTCATGCAAACAGTTCTCCACAATACTTCCATATCACAAAACAAGACCTTTCTAAACTGTTCCCCACACTGGCTACGCATCACAAAATAATACCTTCCTGCAACAGTTTTCCACAATGGCTCCGAATCATAAAACTATACCTAATTGCAAGAGTTCTCCACAATAGCCGCAAATCACAAAACAATACTTCTCTGCAACATTTCTACACACTAGCTCCACATCACAAATCTATACCTTCCTGCAACAGTTCTCCACACTAGCTCCAAATCACAAAACAATACTTTCCTGCATCATTTCTACACAGTAGCTCCACATCACAAAACTATACCTTCCTGCAACAGTTCTCCACACTAGCTGCACATCACAAAACAATATGTTTCTGCAACAGTTCTCCACACTGGCTCCGAATCACAAAACTATACCTTCCAGCATCAGTCATTCACACTATCTCCACCTCACAAAACAATACCTTTCTGCAACAGTTCTCCACAATAGCTCAACATGACAAAACAAAACTTCCTGCAACATTTCTACACACTAGCTCCACATCACAAAACTATACCGTCCTGCAACAGTTCTCCACAATAGGTCCACCTCACAAAATAATATCATCCTGCAACTCTTCTACACACTAGATCCACATCACAAAACTATACCTTCCTGCAACATTTCTTCACACTAGCTCCACCTCACCAAACAATACCTTCAGGCAACAGTTCTCCACACTAGCTCCAACTCACAAAACAATACCTTTCTGCAACAGTTCTCTGCACAAGCTCCAGATCACAAAACTATAAGTTTCTGCAGCAGTTCTCCACACTGGCTCTGAATCATCAAACAATACCTTCCTCAAAGAGGTCTACACACTAGCTCCACCTCACAAAACAATACCTTTCTGCAACAGTTCTCTACACTTACACACATCACAAATTAATACCTTCCTGCAACAGTTCTGCACAGTTGCTCGAAATCACAATACTCTACCTTCCAGCAATAGTTCTTCACACAAGCTCCGATTCACAAAACTCTACCTTCCTGCAACAGTTCTCCACACTAGTTCCACATCACAAAACAATGCCTTCCTGCAACATTTCCACACAGTAGCTTCACATCAGAAAACAATACCTTTCTAAACTGTTCTCCACACTGGCTACACATCACAAAACAATACCTTCCTGCAAAAGTTTTCCACACTGGCTCCGACTCACAAAACTATACCTATTTGCAACAGTTCTCCACAATAGCTCCAAATCACAAAACAATACTTTCCTGCAATATTTCTACACACTAGCTCCACATCACAAAACTATACCTTCCTGCAACATTTCTCCACACTAGCTCCAAATAACAAAACAATACTTTCCTGCATCATTTATACACAGTAGCTCCACATCACAAAACTATACCTTTCTGCAACAGTTCTCTACACTAGCTCCACCTCACAAAAAAAATACCTTTCTGCAACAGTTCTCCACATTCGCTCCACATCACAATACAATACCTTCCTTGAACATTTCTACACACTAGCTCCACATCACAAAACTATACCGTCCTGCAACAGTTCTCCACAATAGGTCCACCTCACAAAATAATATCATCCTGCAACTCTTCTACACACTAGATCCACATCACAAAACTATACCTTCCTGCAACATTTCTTCACACTAGCTCCACCTCACCAAACAATACCTTCAGGCAACAGTTCTCCACACTAGCTCCACCTCACAAAACAATATCTTCCTGCAACAGTTCTACACACTAGCTCCACATCACAAATCTATATGTTCCTGCAACAGTTCTGCAAACTAGTTCCACATCACAAAACTATACCTTCCTTCAGCAGTTCTCCACACTAGCTCCACCTCATAAAACACTACATTTCGCAACAGTTTTCTATACTAGCTCGACATCACAAAAGAATACGTTCCTGCAACAGTTCTGCACACTGGCTCCGAATGACAAAACTATACCTTCCAGCAACACTTCTTCACACAAGCTCCGAATAACAAAACTATACCTTCCTGCAACCCTTCTACAGACTATCTCCACATCACAAAATAAAACCTTCCTGCAATATTTCTACACAGTAGCTCCACATCACAAAATGATACCTTTCTGCAACTGTTCTTCACACTGGCTATGTATCACAAAATAATACCTTCCTGCAACAGTTCTACACACTGGCTCCGAATCACAAAATTATATCCTAATTGCAACAGTTCCCCACACTAGATCCACATCACAAAACTATACCTTCCTGCAACAGTTCTCCACACTAGCTCCAAATCACAAAACAATACTTTCCTGCAACATTTCTACACACTAGCTCCACATCACAAAGCAATACATAACTTCCTGCAACATTTCTCCACACTAGCTCCACCTCACAAAACAATACCTTTCTGCAACAGTTCTCCACACTAGCTCCAACTCACAAAACAATACCTTTCTGCAACAGTTCTCTGCACAAGCTCCAGATCACAAAACTATAAGTTTCTGCAGCAGTTCTCCACACTGGCTCTGAATCATCAAACAATACCTTCCTCAAAGAGTTCTACACACTAGCTCCACCTCACAAAACAATACCTTTCTGCAACAGTTCTCTACACTTACCCACATCACAAATTAATACCTTCCTGCAACAGTTCTGCACACTTGCTCGAAATCATAAAACTCTCACCTTCCAGCAACAGTTCTTCACACAAGCTCCGATTCACAAAACTCTACCTTCCTGCAACAGTTCTCCACACTAGTTCCACATCACAAAACAATGCCTTCCTGCAACATTTCCACACAGTAGCTTCACATCAGAAAACAATACCTTTCTAAACTGTTCTCCACACTGGCTACGCATCACAAAACAATACCTTCCTGCAAAAGTTTTCCACACTGGCTCCGACTCACCAAACTATACCTATGTGCAACAGTTCTCCACAATAGCTCCAAATCACAAAACAATACTTTCCTGCAATATTTCTACACACTAGCTCCACATCACAAAACTATACCTTCCTGCAACATTTCTCCACACTAGCTCCAAATAACAAAACAATACTTTCCTGCATCATTTATACACACTAGCTCCACATCACAAAACTATACCTTTCTGCAACAGTTCTCTACACTAGCTCCACCTCACAAAACAATACCCTTCTGCAACAGTTCTCCACATTCGCTCCACATCACAAAACAATACCTTCCTGGAACATTTCTACACACTAGCTCCACATCACAAAACTATACCTTCCTGCAAGAGTTCTCCACAATAGCTATACCTCACAAAAAATATCTTCCTGCAACAGTTCTACACACTAGATACACATCACAAAACTATACCTTCCTGCAACAGTTCTCCACACTAGCTCCACAACACCAAACAATACCTTCATGCAACAGTTCTCCACACTAGCTGTACCTCACAAAACATTACCTTTCTGCAACAGGTCTCTACACTAGCTCCACATCACAAATTATTACCTTCCTCCAACAGTTCTGCACACTGGCTCCAAATCACAAAACTTAACCTTCCTGCAACAGTTCTTCACACAAGCTCCGAATCACAAAACTATACCTTCCTGAAGAGTTCACCACACTAGCTCCACATCACAAAACAATACCTTCCTGCAACATTTCTACACAGTAGCTCCACATCACAAAACGATACCTTTCTGCAACTGTTCTCCACACTGGCTATGTATCACAAAATAATCCCTTCCTGCAACAGTTCTACACACTGGCTCCGAATCAAAAACTATACCTAATTGCAACAGTGACCCACACTAGCTCCACATAACAAAACTATACCTTCCTTCAACAGTTCTCCACACTAGCTCCACCTCACATAAAAATACGTTTCTGCAACAGTTCCCCACACTGTCTCCGAATCACAAAACTATACCTTAAAGCAACAGTTCTTCACACTAGCTCCGAATCACAAAACAATACTTTCATGCAACATTTCTACACACTAGCTCCACATCACAAAACTATACCTCCCTGCAACAGTTCTCCACACTAGCTCGACGTCACAAAAAAAAATACCTTTTTGGAACAGTTCTCTACACTAGCTCCACATCACATAACAATACGTTTCTGCAACAGTTTTCCACACTGACTCCGAATCACCAAACTATACCTTCCAGCAACAGTTCTTCACACTAGCTCCGAAATATAAAACTATACCTTCCTGCAACAGTTCTCCACACTAGCTCCACATCACAAAACTATACCTTCCTGCAACCATCCTCCATAGTAGCTCCACATTACAAAACACAACCTTCATGCAAACAGTTCGCCACAATAGCTCCACCTCACAAAACAATGCCTTTCTGCAAGAGTTCTCTACATTAGCTCCACATCACAAAAAATACGTTTCTGCAAAAGTTCTCCACAATGGCTTCGAATCAAAAAAGTATAACTTCCTGCAACAGTTCTCCACACTAGCTCCACCTCACAAAACAAGACATCCCTGCAACAGTTCTCCACACTAGGTCCACCTCACAAAAAAAAAATACCTTTCTGCAACAGTTCTCTAAACTAGCTCCACATCACATAACAATACGTTTCTGCAACAGTTCTCCACACTGGCTCTGAATCACAAAATTATACCTTCCAGCAACAGTTCTTCACACTAGCTCCACCTCACAAAACAATACCTTCCTGCAACAGTTCTACACAGTAGCTCCACATCACAAATTAATACCATCCAGCAACAGTTCTCCACACTACCTCCACCTCACAAGAAATACCTTTCTGCAACACTTCTCTACACTAGCTCCACCTCACAAAAAAATACCTTTCTGCAACACTTCTCTACACTAGCTCCACATCACAAAAAAATACGTTTCTACAACGGTTCTCCACACAGGCTCTGAATCACAAAACTGTACCTTCCAGCAACAGTTCTTCACACTAGCTCCGAAATACAAAACTATACCTTCCATCAACAGTTCTACATACTAGCTCCACATCACAAAACTATACCTTCCTGCAACCGTTCTCCACAGAGGCTCCACTTCACAAAACACTACTTTCTTGCAAACAGTTCTCCACAATACCTCCATATCACAAAACAAGACCTTTCTAAACTGTTCCCCCACACTGGCTACGCATCACAAAATAATACCTTCCTGCAACAGTTTTCCACAATGGCTCCGAATCATAAAACTATACCTAATTGCAAGAGTTCTCCACAATAGCCGCAAATCACAAAACAATACTTCTCTGCAACATTTCTACACACTAGCTCCACATCACAAATCTATACCTTCCTGCAACAGTTCTCCACACTAGCTCCAAATCACAAACCAATACTTTCCTGCATCATTTCTACACAGTAGCTCCACATCACATAACAATACGTTTCTGCAACAGTTCTCCACACTGGCTCTGAATCACAAAACTATACATTCCAGAAACAGTTCTTCACACTAGCTCCGAATCACAAAAAAATACTTTCCTGCAACATTTCTACACACTAGCTCCACATCACAAAACTATAACTTCCTGCAACAGTTCTCCACACTACCTCCACCTCACAAAAAAATACCTTTCTGCAACACTTCTCTACACTAGCTCCACCTCACAAAAAAATACCTTTCTGCAACACTTCTCTACACTAGCTCCACATCACTAAAAAATACGTTTCTACAACGGTTCTCCACACAGGCTCTGAATCACAAAACTGTACCTTCCAGCAACAGTTCTTCACACTAGCTCCGAAATACAAAACTATACCTTCCATCAACAGTTCTTCATACTAGCTCCACATCACAAAACTATACCTTCCTGCAACCGTTCTCCACAGAGGCTCCACTTCACAATACACTACTTTCATGCAAACAGTTCTCCACAATACTTCCATATCACAAAACAAGACCTTTCTAAACTGTTCCCCACACTGGCTACGCATCACAAAATAATACCTTCCTGCAACAGTTTTCCCACAATGGCTCCGAATTATAAAACTATACCTAATTGCAAGAGTTCTCCACAATAGCCGCAAATCACAAAACAATACTTCTCTGCAACATTTCTACACACTAGCTCCACATCACAAATCTATACCTTCCTGCAACAGTTCTCCACACTAGCTCCAAATCACAAAACAATACTTTCCTGCATCATTTCTACACAGTAGCTCCACATCACAAAACTATACCTTCCTGCAACAGTTCTCCACACTAGCTGCACATCACAAAACAATATGTTTCTGCAACAGTTCTCCACACTGGCTCCGAATCACAAAACTATACCTTCCAGCATCAGTCATTCACAGTAGCTCCAAATCACAAAACAATGCCTTCCTGCACCAGTTCTACACACTAGCTCCACATCACAAAACTATACATTACTGCAACATTTCTCCACACAAGCTCCACCTCACAAAACAATACCTTCCTGGAAACGGTTCTCTACACTATCTCCACCTCACAAAACAATACCTTTCTGCAACAGTTCTCCACAATAGCTCAACATGACAAAACAAAACTTCCTGCAACATTTCTACACACTAGCTCCACATCACAAAACTATACCGTCCTGCAACAGTTCTCCACAATAGGTCCACCTCACAAAATAATATCATCCTGCAACTCTTCTACACACTAGATCCACATCACAAAACTATACCTTCCTGCAACATTTCTTCACACTAGCTCCACCACACCAAACAATACCTTCAGGCTACAGTTCTCCACACTAGCTCCACCTCACAAAACAATATCTTCCTGCAACAGTTCTACACACTAGCTCCACATCACAAATCTATATGTTCCTGCAACAGTTCTGCAAACTAGTTCCACATCACAAAACTATACCTTCCTTCAGCAGTTCTCCACACTAGCTCCACCTCATAAAACACTACATTTCGCAACAGTTTTCTATACTAGCTCGACATCACAAAAGAATACGTTCCTGCAACAGTTCTGCACACTGGCTCCGAATGACAAAACTATACCTTCCAGCAACACTTCTTCACACAAGCTCCGAATAACAAAACTATACCTTCCTGCAACCCTTCTACAGACTATCTCCACATCACAAAATAAAACCTTCCTGCAATATTTCTACACAGTAGCTCCACATCACAAAATGATACCTTTCTGCAACTGTTCTTCACACTGGCTATGTATCACAAAATAATACCTTCCTGCAACAGTTCTACACACTGGCTCCGAATCACAAAATTATATCCTAATTGCAACAGTTCCCCACACTAGATCCACATCACAAAACTATACCTTCCTGCAACAGTTCTCCACACTAGCTCCAAATCACAAAACAATACTTTCCTGCAACATTTCTACACACTAGCTCCACATCACAAAGCAATACATAACTTCCTGCAACATTTCTCCACACTAGCTCCACCTCACAAAACAATACCTTTCTGCAACAGTTCTCCACACTAGCTCCAACTCACAAAACAATACCTTTCTGCAACAGTTCTCTGCACAAGCTCCAGATCACAAAACTATAAGTTTCTGCAGCAGTTCTCCACACTGGCTCTGAATCATCAAACAATACCTTCCTCAAAGAGGTCTACACACTAGCTCCACCTCACAAAACAATACCTTTCTGCAACAGTTCTCTACACTTACCCACATCACAAATTAATACCTTCCTGCAACAGTTCTGCACACTTGCTCGAAATCATAAAACTCTACCTTCCAGCAACAGTTCTTCACACAAGCTCCGATTCACAAAACTCTACCTTCCTGCAACAGTTCTCCACACTAGTTCCACATCACAAAACAATGCCTTCCTGCAACATTTCCACACAGTAGCTTCACATCAGAAAACAATACCTTTCTAAACTGTTCTCCACACTGGCTACGCATCACAAAACAATACCTTCCTGCAAAAGTTTTCCACACTGGCTCCGACTCACAAAACTATACCTATGTGCAACAGTTCTCCACAATAGCTCCAAATCACAAAACAATACTTTCCTGCAATATTTCTACACACTAGCTCCACATCACAAAACTATACCTTCCTGCAACATTTCTCCACACTAGCTCCAAATAACAAAACAATACTTTCCTGCATCATTTATACACACTAGCTCCACATCACAAAACTATACCTTTCTGCAACAGTTCTCTACACTAGCTCCACCTCACAAAACAATACCCTTCTGCAACAGTTCTCCACATTCGCTCCACATCACAAAACAATACCTTCCTGGAACATTTCTACACACTAGCTCCACATCACAAAACTATACCTTCCTGCAACAGTTCTCCACACTAGCTCCACAACACCAAACAATACCTTCATGCAACAGTTCTCCACACTAGCTGTACCTCACAAAACATTACCTTTCTGCAACAGGTCTCTACACTAGCTCCACATCACAAATTATTACCTTCCTCCAACAGTTCTGCACACTGGCTCCAAATCACAAAACTTAACCTTCCTGCAACAGTTCTTCACACAAGCTCCGAATCACAAAACTATACCTTCCTGAAGAGTTCACCACACTAGCTCCACATCACAAAACAATACCTTCCTGCAACATTTCTACACAGTAGCTCCACATCACAAAACGATACCTTTCTGCAACTGTTCTCCACACTGGCTATGTATCACAAAATAATCCCTTCCTGCAACAGTTCTACACACTGGCTCCGAATCAAAAACTATACCTAATTGCAACAGTTCCCCACACTAGCTCCACATAACAAAACTATACCTTCCTTCAACAGTTCTCCACACTAGCTCCACCTCACATAAAAATACGTTTCTGCAACAGTTCCCCACACTGTCTCCGAATCACAAAACTATACCTTAAAGCAACAGTTCTTCACACTAGCTCCGAATCACAAAACAATACTTTCATGCAACATTTCTACACACTAGCTCCACATCACAAAACTATACCTCCCTGCAACAGTTCTCCACACTAGCTCGACGTCACAAAAAAAAAAATACCTTTTTGGAACAGTTCTCTACACTAGCTCCACATCACATAACAATACGTTTCTGCAACAGTTTTCCACACTGACTCCGAATCACCAAACTATACCTTCCAGCAACAGTTCTTCACACTAGCTCCGAAATATAAAACTATACCTTCCTGCAACAGTTCTCCACACTAGCTCCACATCACAAAACTATACCTTCCTGCAACCATCCTCCATAGTAGCTCCACATTACAAAACACAACCTTCATGCAAACAGTTCGCCACAATAGCTCCACCTCACAAAACAATGCCTTTCTGCAAGAGTTCTCTACATTAGCTCCACATCACAAAAAATACGTTTCTGCAAAAGTTCTCCACAATGGCTTCGAATCAAAAAAGTATAACTTCCTGCAACAGTTCTCCACACTAGCTCCACCTCACAAAACAAGACATCCCTGCAACAGTTCTCCACACTAGGTCCACCTCACAAAAAAAAAAATACCTTTCTGCAACAGTTCTCTAAACTAGCTCCACATCACATAACAATACGTTTCTGCAACAGTTCTCCACACTGGCTCTGAATCACAAAATTATACCTTCCAGCAACAGTTCTTCACACTAGCTCCACCTCACAAAACAATACCTTCCTGCAACAGTTCTACACAGTAGCTCCACATCACAAATTAATACCATCCAGCAACAGTTCTCCACACTACCTCCACCTCACAAGAAATACCTTTCTGCAACACTTCTCTACACTAGCTCCACCTCACAAAAAAATACCTTTCTGCAACACTTCTCTACACTAGCTCCACATCACAAAAAAATACGTTTCTACAACGGTTCTCCACACAGGCTCTGAATCACAAAACTGTACCTTCCAGCAACAGTTCTTCACACTAGCTCCGAAATACAAAACTATACCTTCCATCAACAGTTCTACATACTAGCTCCACATCACAAAACTATACCTTCCTGCAACCGTTCTCCACAGAGGCTCCACTTCACAAAACATTACTTTCTTGCAAACAGTTCTCCACAATACCTCCATATCACAAAACAAGACCTTTCTAAACTGTTCCCCACACTGGCTACGCATCACAAAATAATACCTTCCTGCAACAGTTTTCCACAATGGCTCCGAATCATAAAACTATACCTAATTGCAAGAGTTCTCCACAATAGCCGCAAATCACAAAACAATACTTCTCTGCAACATTTCTACACACTAGCTCCACATCACAAATCTATACCTTCCTGCAACAGTTCTCCACACTAGCTCCAAATCACAAACCAATACTTTCCTGCATCATTTCTACACAGTAGCTCCACATCACATAACAATACGTTTCTGCAACAGTTCTCCACACTGGCTCTGAATCACAAAACTATACATTCCAGAAACAGTTCTTCACACTAGCTCCGAATCACAAAAAAATACTTTCCTGCAACATTTCTACACACTAGCTCCACATCACAAAACTATAACTTCCTGCAACAGTTCTCCACACTACCTCCACCTCACAAAAAAATACCTTTCTGCAACACTTCTCTACACTAGCTCCACCTCACAAAAAAATACCTTTCTGCAACACTTCTCTACACTAGCTCCACATCACTAAAAAATACGTTTCTACAACGGTTCTCCACACAGGCTCTGAATCACAAAACTGTACCTTCCAGCAACAGTTCTTCACACTAGCTCCGAAATACAAAACTATACCTTCCATCAACAGTTCTTCATACTAGCTCCACATCACAAAACTATACCTTCCTGCAACCGTTCTCCACAGAGGCTCCACTTCACAATACACTACTTTCATGCAAACAGTTCTCCACAATACTTCCATATCACAAAACAAGACCTTTCTAAACTGTTCCCCACACTGGCTACGCATCACAAAATAATACCTTCCTGCAACAGTTTTCCACAATGGCTCCGAATTATAAAACTATACCTAATTGCAAGAGTTCTCCACAATAGCCGCAAATCACAAAACAATACTTCTCTGCAACATTTCTACACACTAGCTCCACATCACAAATCTATACCTTCCTGCAACAGTTCTCCACACTAGCTCCAAATCACAAAACAATACTTTCCTGCATCATTTCTACACAGTAGCTCCACATCACAAAACTATACCTTCCTGCAACAGTTCTCCACACTAGCTGCACATCACAAAACAATATGTTTCTGCAACAGTTCTCCACACTGGCTCCGAATCACAAAACTATACCTTCCAGCATCAGTCATTCACAGTAGCTCCAAATCACAAAACAATGCCTTCCTGCACCAGTTCTACACACTAGCTCCACATCACAAAACTATACATTACTGCAACATTTCTCCACACAAGCTCCACCTCACAAAACAATACCTTCCTGGAAACGGTTCTCTACACTATCTCCACCTCACAAAACAATACCTTTCTGCAACAGTTCTCCACAATAGCTCAACATGACAAAACAAAACTTCCTGCAACATTTCTACACACTAGCTCCACATCACAAAACTATACCGTCCTGCAACAGTTCTCCACAATAGGTCCACCTCACAAAATAATATCATCCTGCAACTCTTCTACACACTAGATCCACATCACAAAACTATACCTTCCTGCAACATTTCTTCACACTAGCTCCACCACACCAAACAATACCTTCAGGCTACAGTTCTCCACACTAGCTCCACCTCACAAAACAATATCTTCCTGCAACAGTTCTACACACTAGCTCCACATCACAAATCTATATGTTCCTGCAACAGTTCTGCAAACTAGTTCCACATCACAAAACTATACCTTCCTTCAGCAGTTCTCCACACTAGCTCCACCTCATAAAACACTACATTTCGCAACAGTTTTCTATACTAGCTCGACATCACAAAAGAATACGTTCCTGCAACAGTTCTGCACACTGGCTCCGAATGACAAAACTATACCTTCCAGCAACACTTCTTCACACAAGCTCCGAATAACAAAACTATACCTTCCTGCAACCCTTCTACAGACTATCTCCACATCACAAAATAAAACCTTCCTGCAATATTTCTACACAGTAGCTCCACATCACAAAATGATACCTTTCTGCAACTGTTCTTCACACTGGCTATGTATCACAAAATAATACCTTCCTGCAACAGTTCTACACACTGGCTCCGAATCACAAAATTATATCCTAATTGCAACAGTTCCCCACACTAGATCCACATCACAAAACTATACCTTCCTGCAACAGTTCTCCACACTAGCTCCAAATCACAAAACAATACTTTCCTGCAACATTTCTACACACTAGCTCCACATCACAAAGCAATACATAACTTCCTGCAACATTTCTCCACACTAGCTCCACCTCACAAAACAATACCTTTCTGCAACAGTTCTCCACACTAGCTCCAACTCACAAAACAATACCTTTCTGCAACAGTTCTCTGCACAAGCTCCAGATCACAAAACTATAAGTTTCTGCAGCAGTTCTCCACACTGGCTCTGAATCATCAAACAATACCTTCCTCAAAGAGGTCTACACACTAGCTCCACCTCACAAAACAATACCTTTCTGCAACAGTTCTCTACACTTACCCACATCACAAATTAATACCTTCCTGCAACAGTTCTGCACACTTGCTCGAAATCATAAAACTCTACCTTCCAGCAACAGTTCTTCACACAAGCTCCGATTCACAAAACTCTACCTTCCTGCAACAGTTCTCCACACTAGTTCCACATCACAAAACAATGCCTTCCTGCAACATTTCCACACAGTAGCTTCACATCAGAAAACAATACCTTTCTAAACTGTTCTCCACACTGGCTACGCATCACAAAACAATACCTTCCTGCAAAAGTTTTCCCACACTGGCTCCGACTCACAAAACTATACCTATGTGCAACAGTTCTCCACAATAGCTCCAAATCACAAAACAATACTTTCCTGCAATATTTCTACACACTAGCTCCACATCACAAAACTATACCTTCCTGCAACATTTCTCCACACTAGCTCCAAATAACAAAACAATACTTTCCTGCATCATTTATACACACTAGCTCCACATCACAAAACTATACCTTTCTGCAACAGTTCTCTACACTAGCTCCACCTCACAAAACAATACCCTTCTGCAACAGTTCTCCACATTCGCTCCACATCACAAAACAATACCTTCCTGGAACATTTCTACACACTAGCTCCACATCACAAAACTATACCTTCCTGAAAGAGTTCTCCACAATAGCTCCACCTCACAAAAAATATCTTCCTGCAACAGTTCTACACACTAGATACACATCACAAAACTATACCTTCCTGCAACAGTTCTCCACACTAGCTCCACAACACCAAACAATACCTTCATGCAACAGTTCTCCACACTAGCTGTACCTCACAAAACATTACCTTTCTGCAACAGGTCTCTACACTAGCTCCACATCACAAATTATTACCTTCCTCCAACAGTTCTGCACACTGGCTCCAAATCACAAAACTTAACCTTCCTGCAACAGTTCTTCACACAAGCTCCGAATCACAAAACTATACCTTCCTGAAGAGTTCACCACACTAGCTCCACATCACAAAACAATACCTTCCTGCAACATTTCTACACAGTAGCTCCACATCACAAAACGATACCTTTCTGCAACTGTTCTCCACACTGGCTATGTATCACAAAATAATCCCTTCCTGCAACAGTTCTACACACTGGCTCCGAATCAAAAACTATACCTAATTGCAACAGTTCCCCACACTAGCTCCACATAACAAAACTATACCTTCCTTCAACAGTTCTCCACACTAGCTCCACCTCACATAAAAATACGTTTCTGCAACAGTTCCCCACACTGTCTCCGAATCACAAAACTATACCTTAAAGCAACAGTTCTTCACACTAGCTCCGAATCACAAAACAATGCTTTCATGCAACATTTCTACACACTAGCTCCACATCACAAAACTATACCTCCCTGCAACAGTTCTCCACACTAGCTCGACGTCACAAAAAAAAAATACCTTTTTGGAACAGTTCTCTACACTAGCTCCACATCACATAACAATACGTTTCTGCAACAGTTTTCCACACTGACTCCGAATCACCAAACTATACCTTCCAGCAACAGTTCTTCACACTAGATCCGAAATATAAAACTATACCTTCCTGCAACAGTTCTCCACACTAGCTCCACATCACAAAACTATACCTTCCTGCAACCATCCTCCATAGTAGCTCCACATTACAAAACACAACCTTCATGCAAACAGTTCGGCACAATAGCTCCACCTCACAAAACAATGCCTTTCTGCAAGAGTTCTCTACATTAGCTCCACATCACAAAAAATACATTTCTGCAAAAGTTCTCCACAATGGCTTCGAATCAAAAAAGTATAACTTCCTGCAACAGTTCTCCACACTAGCTCCACCTCACAAAACAAGACATCCCTGCAACAGTTCTCCACACTAGGTCCACCTCACAAAAAAAAAAATACCTTTCTGCAACAGTTCTCTAAACTAGCTCCACATCACATAACAATACGTTTCTGCAACAGTTCTCCACACTGGCTCTGAATCACAAAACTATACCTTCCAGCAACAGTTCTTCACACTAGCTCCGAATCACAAAAAAAATACTTTCCTGCAACATTTCTACACACTAGCTCCACATCACAAAACTATAACTTCCTGCAACAGTTCTCCACACTACCTCCACCTCATAAGAAATACCTTTCTGCAACACTTCTCTACACTAGCTCCACCTCACAAAAAAATACCTCTCTGCAACACTTCTCTACACTAGCTCCACATCACAAAAAAATACGTTTCTACAACGGTTCTCCACACAGGCTCTGAATCACAAAACTGTACCTTCCAGCAACAGTTCTTCACACTAGCTCCGAAATACAAAACTATACCTTCCATCAACAGTTCTACATACTAGCTCCACATCACAAAACTATACCTTCCTGCAACCGTTCTCCACAGAGGCTCCACTTCACAAAACACTACTTTCTTGCAAACAGTTCTCCACAATACCTCCATATCACAAAACAAGACCTTTCTAAACTGTTCCCCACACTGGCTACGCATCACAAAATAATACCTTCCTGCAACAGTTTTCCACAATGGCTCCGAATCATAAAACTATACCTAATTGCAAGAGTTCTCCACAATAGCCGCAAATCACAAAACAATACTTCTCTGCAACATTTCTACACACTAGCTCCACATCACAAATCTATACCTTCCTGCAACAGTTCTCCACACTAGCTCCAAATCACAAACCAATACTTTCCTGCATCATTTCTACACAGTAGCTCCACATCACAAAACTATACCTTCCTGCAACAGTTCTCCACACTAGCTGCACATCACAAAACAATATGTTTCTGCAACAGTTCTCCACACTGGCTCCGAATCACAAAACTATACCTTCCAGCAACAGTGATTCACAGTAGCTCCAAATCACAAAACAATGCCTTCCTGCACCAGTTCTACACACAAGCTCCACCTCACAAAACAATACCTTCCTGCAAACGGTTCTCTACACTAGCTCCACCTCACAAAACAATACCTTTCTGCAACAGTTCTCCACAATAGCTCCACATGACAAAACAAATCTTCCTGCAACATTTCTACACACTAGCTCCACATCACAAAACTATACCTTCCTGCAACATTTCTTCACACTAGCTCCACCTCACAAAACAATACCTTCCTGCAACAGTTCTACACAGTAGCTCCACATCACAAATTAATACCATCCAGCAACAGTTCTCCACACTACCTCCACCTCACAAGAAATACCTTTCTGCAACACTTCTCTACACTAGCTCCACCTCACAAAAAAATACCTTTCTGCAACACTTCTCTACACTAGCTCCACATCACAAAAAAATACGTTTCTACAACGGTTCTCCACACAGGCTCTGAATCACAAAACTGTACCTTCCAGCAACAGTTCTTCACACTAGCTCCGAAATACAAAACTATACCTTCCATCAACAGTTCTACATACTAGCTCCACATCACAAAACTATACCTTCCTGCAACCGTTCTCCACAGAGGCTCCACTTCACAAAACACTACTTTCTTGCAAACAGTTCTCCACAATACCTCCATATCACAAAACAAGACCTTTCTAAACTGTTCCCCACACTGGCTACGCATCACAAAATAATACCTTCCTGCAACAGTTTTCCACAATGGCTCCGAATCATAAAACTATACCTAATTGCAAGAGTTCTCCACAATAGCCGCAAATCACAAAACAATACTTCTCTGCAACATTTCTACACACTAGCTCCACATCACAAATCTATACCTTCCTGCAACAGTTCTCCACACTAGCTCCAAATCACAAACCAATACTTTCCTGCATCATTTCTACACAGTAGCTCCACATCACAAAACTATACCTTCCTGCAACAGTTCTCCACACTAGCTGCACATCACAAAACAATATGTTTCTGCAACAGTTCTCCACACTGGCTCCGAATCACAAAACTATACCTTCCAGCAACAGTGATTCACAGTAGCTCCAAATCACAAAACAATGCCTTCCTGCACCAGTTCTACACACAAGCTCCACCTCACAAAACAATACCTTCCTGGAAACGGTTCTCTACACTAGCTCCACCTCACAAAACAATACCTTTCTGCAACAGTTCTCCACAATAGCTCCACATGACAAAACATAACTTCCTGCAACATTTCTACACACTAGCTCCACATCACAAAACTATACCTTCCTGCAACATTTCTTCACACTAGCTCCACCTCACAAAACAATACCTTCCTGCAACAGTTCTACACAGTAGCTCCACATCACAAATTAATACCATCCAGCAACAGTTCTGCACACTGGCTCCGAATCACAAAATTTTACCTTCCAGCAACAGTTCTTCATACTGGCTCCGAGTCACAAAACTATACCTTCCAGCAACAGTTCTTCACAATAGCTCCGAAATACAAAACTATACCTTCCTGCAACTGTTCTACACACTAGCTCCACATCACAAAACTATACCTTCCTGCAACAGTTCTCCACACTAGATGCACATCACAAAACAATATGTTTCTGCAACAGTTCTCCACACTGGCTCCGAATCACAAAAGTATAACTTCCTGCAACAGTTCTAAACACTAGCTCCACCTCACAAACAATACCTTTCTGCAACAGTTCTCTATACCACCTCCACATCACAAAACAATACATTTCTGCAGCAGTTCTCCACACTGGCTCCGAATCACCAAGAAATACCTTCCTGCAACAGTTCTACACACTAGCACCACCTCACAAAACAATACTTTTCTGCAAAGGTTCTCTACACTAGATCCACATCACAAAATAATACCTTCCTGCAACAGTTCTGCACACTGGCTCCGAATCAGAAAAATTTACCTTCAAGCAACAGTTCTTCAGACAAGCCCGAATTACAAAACTATAACTTCCTGCAAGAGTTCTCTACACTAGCTCCACATCACAAAACAATACCTACCTTCAACTTTTCTACACAGTAGCTCCACATCACAAAACAATACCTTCCTGCAACATTTCTACACAGTAGCTTCACATCACAAAACATTACCTTCCTGCAACATTTCTACACAGTAGGTCCAAATCACAACACAATACCTTTCTGCAACTGTTCTCAACACTGGCTATGTATCACAAAATAATACCTTCCTGCAACAGTTCTACACACTGGCTCTAAATTACAAAACTATACCTAATGGCAACAGTTCCCCATACTCTCTCCAAATCACAAAACAATACTTTCCTGCAACATTTCTGCACACTAGCTCCACATCACAAAACTGTACCTTCCTGCAACAGTTCTCCACACTAGCTCCAACTCACAAAACAATACGTTTTTGCAACAAATCCCCACACTGGCTCCGAATCACAAAACTATACCTTCCAGCCACAGTTCTTCACACTACCTCCGAATCAAAAAACAATACTTTCCTGCAACATTTCTACACACTAGCTCCACATCACAAAAATATACCTTCCTGCAAAGTTCTCCACATTAGCTCCACCTCACAAAACAATACCTTTCTGCAACAGTTCTCTACACTAACTCCACATCACAAAACACTACGTTTCTACAGCAGGTCTCCACACTGGCTCCGAATCACCAAACAATACCTTCCTGTAACAGTTCTACACACTAGCTCCGCCTCACAAAACAATACCTTTCTGCAACAGTTCTCCACACTAGCTCACCTCACAAAACAATACTTTTCTGCAACAGTTCTCGACACTTGCTCCACATCACAAATTAATACCTTCCTGCAACAGTTCTGCACACTGGCTCGGAATCAAAAAACTCTACCTTCCAGCAACAGTTCTTCACACAAGCTCCGATTGACAAAACTCTACCTTCGTGCAACAGTTCTCCACACTAGCTCCACATCACAAAACAATACTTTCCTGCAACATTTCTACACAGTAACTCCACATCACAAAACAATACATTTTTAAACTGTTACCCGCACTAGCTACGCATCACAAAATAATACTTTCCTGCAACAATTTTCCACAATGGCTCCGAATCACCAAACTATACCTAATTGCAACAGTTCTCCACAATAGCCACAAATCACAAAACAATAATTTCATGCAAAATTTCCTACACACTAGCTCCACATCAAAAAACTATACCTTCCTGCAACAGTTCTCCACACTAGCTCCACCTCCACAAAACAATACGTTTTTGCAACAAATCCCCCACACTGGCTCCGAATCACAAAACCATAACTTCCTGCAACCGTTCTCCACAGTAGCTCCACCTCACAAATCACTACCTTCATGAAAACAGTTCTCCACAATAGCTCCACCTCACTAAACTATACATTTCTGCAACAGTTCTCCACACAGGCTGCGAATCAAGTATAACTTCCTGCAACAGTTCTCCATACTAGCTCCACCTCACAAAACAATAGCTTTCTGCAACAGTTCTCTATACTAGCTCCACATCACAAAAAAATACATTTCTGCAGCAGTTCTCCATACAGGCTCCAGATCACCAAACAATACCTTCCTGCAAGAGTTCTACACACTAGCTCCACCTCACAAACCAATACTTTTCTGCAACAGTTCTCTACACTAGATCCAAATCACAAAATAATACCTTCCATCAACAGTTCTGCACACTGGCTCCGAATCACAAAACTTTACCTTCCAGCAACATTTCTTCACACAAGCTCTGAATCACAAAACTATAACTTCCTGCAAGAGTTCTCCACACTAGCTCCACATCACAAAATAATACCTTCCTGCAATATTTCTACAGAGTAGCTCCACATCACAAAACAATATCTTCCTGCAACATTTCTACACAGTAACTCCACATCACAAAACGATACCTTTCTGCAACTGTTCTCCACACTGGCTATGTATCGCAAAATAATAACTTCCTGCAACAGTTCTACACACTGGATCCAAATCACAAAACTATACCTAATTGCAACAATTCCCCACACTCGCTCCAAATCAAAAAACAATATTTTCCTGCAACATTTCTACACACTAGCTACACATCACAAAACTATACCTTTCTGCAATAGTTCTCCACACTAGCTCCACCTCACAAAACAATAAGTTTTTGCAACAATTCCCCACTCTGGCTCCGAATCAGAAAACAATACCTTCCAGCCACCGTGCTTCACACTACCTCCAAATCAAAAAACAATACTTTCCTGCAACACTTCTACACACTAGCTCCACATCACAAAACTATACGTTCCTGCAACAGTTCTCCACACTAGCTCCACCTCACATAACAAAAACTTTCTGCAAAAGTTCTCTACACTAGCTCCACATCACAAAACAATACTTTCTGCAACACTTCTCCACACTGGTTCCGAATCACAAAACTATACCTTCCTTCAACAGTTCTTCACACTAGCTCCACATCACAAAACAATATGTTTCTGCAACAGTTCTCCACACTGGCTCCGAATCACAAAAGTATAACTTCCTGCAACAGTTCTCCACACTAGCTCCACCTCACAAAAAATACCTTTTTGCAACAGTTCTCTACACTATCTCCACATCAAAAAACAATACGTTTCTGCAGCAGTTCTCCAAATGGCTGGGAATCACGAAACAATACCTTCCTGCAACAGTTCTCCACACTAGCTCCACCTCACAAAACAATACATTTCTGCAACAGTTCTCTACACTAGATCCACATCACAAAATAATACCTTCCTGCAACAGTTGCGCACACTTGCTCCGAATCACAAAACGTTACCTTCCAGAAAAAGATCTTCAAAAAAGCTCCAAATCACAAAATTATACCTTCCTGTAAGGGTTCTCCAAACTAGCTCCACATCACAAAACAATACCTTCCTGCAACATTTCTACACAGTACCTCCACATCACAAAACGATACATTTCTGCAACTGTTCTCCACACTGGCTATGTATCACAAAATAATACCTTCCTGCAACAGTTCTACACACTGGCTCCGAATCACAAAACTATATCTAATTGGAGCAGTTCCACACACAAGCTCCACATCACAAAAAAATACCTTTCTGCAACAGTTCTGCACACTGGCTCCGAATCACAAAATTATACCTTCCAGCAACAGTTCTTCACACTAGCTCCGAAACACAAAACTATACCTTCCTGCAACGGTTCTACACACTAGCTCCACATCACAAATCTATACCTTCTTGCAACCGTACTCCACAGTACCTCCACTTCACAAAACTCTACCTTCATGCAAACAGTTCTCCACAATAGCTCCACCTCACAAAACAATACATTTCTGAAACAGTTCTCTACATTAGCTCCACCTCACAAAACAATAACTTTCTGCAACAGTTCTCTACATTAGCTCCACATCACAAAGCAATACGTTTCTGCACCAGTTCTCCACACTGGCACCGAATCACAAAAGTATACCTTCCTGCAACAGTTCTCAACACTAGCTCGAATCACAAAACAATATTTTCCTGCAAAATTTCTACACACTAGCTCCACATCACAAAACTATCCCTTCCTGCAACTGTTACCCACACTATCTCCAAATAACAAAACTATATCTTCCTGCAACAGTTCTCCACACTAGCTCCAAATCACAATACGATACTTTCCTGCAACATTTCTACACACTAGCTACACAACAAAAAACTATACCTTCCTGTAACAGTTCTCCACACTAACTCCACCTCACAAAATATTAGGTTTTTGCAAAAGTTCCCCACACTGGCTCCGAATCACAAAACTATACCTTCCAGCAACAGTTCTTCACACTAGCTCCGAATCACAAAACAATTCTTTCCTGCAACATTTCTACACACTAGCTACTCATCACAAAACTATACCTTCCTGCAACAGTTCTCCACACTAGCTCCACCTCACCAAACTATACCTTGCTGCAGCAGTTCTTTACACTAGCTCCACATCACAAAACAATACGTTTCTGCAACAGTTCTCCACACTTGCTCGGAAACACCAAATTATATCTTCCTGCAACAGTTCTACACAGTAGCTCCACATCACAAAACAATTCTTTTCTATACTGTTCTCCACACTGGCGACGCATCACAAAATAATAACTTCCTGCAACAGTTTTCCACACTGGCCCCGACTCACAAAACTATACCTTCCAGCAACAGTTCTTCACACTTGCTCCAAAACACTAAACAATACTTTCCTGCAACAGTTGTTCACACTAGCTCCACCTCACAAAACAATACCTTTCCGCAACAGTTCTCTACACTAGCGCCACCTCACAAAAGAGTACGTTTGTGCAACACTTCCCCACACTGGCTCCGAATCACAAAACTATACCTTCCAGCAACAGTTCTGCACACTGGCTCCGAATCACAAAATTTTACCTTCCAGCAACAGTTCTTCATACTGGCTCCGAATCACAAAACTATACCTAATTGCATCAGTTCCCCACTCTAGCTCCACCTCACAAAACAATACGTTTCTGCAACCGTTCCCCACACTGGCTCTAAATCACAAAAATATACCTTCCAGCAACTGTTTTTCACACTAGCTCCGAATCACAAAACAATACTTTCCTGCAACATTTCTACACACTAGCTCCACCTCACAAACAATACCTATCTGCAACAGTTCTCTATACCACCTCCACATCACAAAACAATACATTTCTGAAGCAGTTCTCCACACTGGCTCCGAATCACCAAGAAATACCTTCCTGCAACAGTTCTACACACTAGCACCACCTCACAAAACAATAATTTTCTACAAAAGTTCTTTACACTAGATCCACATCACAAAATAATACCTTCCTGCAACAGTTCTGCACACTGGCTCCGAATCAGAAAACTTTACCTTCAAGCAACAGTTCTTCACACAAGCTCCGAATTACAAAACTATAACTTCCTGCAAGAGTTCTCTACACTAGCTCCACATCACAAAACAATACCTACCTTCAACTTTTCTACACAGTAGCTCCACATCACAAAACAATACCTTCCTGCAACATTTCTACACAGTAGCTCCACATCTCAAAACAATACGTTTCTGCAACAGTTCTCCACACTTGCTAGGAATCACCAAATTATACCTTCCTGCAACAGTTCTTCACACTAGCTCCGAATCACAAAACAATTCTTTCCTGCAACATTTCTACATACTAGCTACTCATCACAAAATTATACCATCCTGCAACAGTTCTCCACACTAGCTCCACCTCACAAAACAATACCTTTCTGCAACAGTTCTCTACCCTAGCTCCACATCACAAACAATACGTTTCCTCAAGAGTTCTTCACACTAGGTCCACCTCACAAAACTATACCTTCCTACAACCGTTCTCCACAGTAGCTCCACTTCACAAAACAATACCTTCATGCAAACAGTTCTCCACAATAGCTCCACCTCACAAAACAATACCTTTTGGCAACAGTTCTCTACACTAGCTCCACATCACAAAAGAATACCTTCCTGGAACATTTCTACACAGTACCTTCACATCACAAAACAATTACTTTCTAAACTGTTCTCCACACTGGCGACACATCACAATATAATACCTTTCTGCAACAGTTTTCCACTCTGGCTCCGACTCACAAAACAATACCTTCCAGCAACAGTTCTTCACACTTGCTCCAAAACACAAAACAATATTTTCCTACAACATTTCTACATACTAGCTCCACATAAAAAACTATACCTACTTGAAACAGTTCTCCACACTAGCTCCACCTCACAAAAAAATACGTTTCTGCCACAGTTCCCCCACACCGGCTCCGAATCACAAAACTATACCTTCCAGCAACAGATCTTCACACTAGCTCCGAATCACAAAACAATACTTTCCTGCAACAGTTCTCCACACTAGCTCCAAGTCACAAAAAAATACTTTCCTGCAACTTTTCTACACACTAGCTCCACATCACAAAACTATACCTTCCTGCAACTGTTCTCCACACTAGCTCCACCTAACAAAACAATACGTTTCTGCAACAGTTCCCCACACTGACTCAGAATCACAAAACTATACTGTCCATCAACAGTTCTTCACACTAGCTCCGAATCACAAAGCAATAATTTCCTGCAACATTTCTACACACTAGCTCCATATCACAAAACTATACCTTCCTGCAACCATTCTCCACAGTAGCTCCACTTCACAAAACACTACTTTCATGCAAACAGTTCTCCACAATAGCTCCACCTCACAAAACAATACCATTCTACAACAGTTCTCTACATTAGCTCCACATCACAAAACAATACGTTTCTGCAACAGTTCTCCACACTGGCTCTGAATCACAAAAAGTATAACTTCCTGCAACAGTTCTCCACACTAGCTCCACCTGCCAAAACAATACCTTTCTGCAACAGTTCTCTACACAAGCTCCACATCACAAAACAATACGTTTCTGGAGCAGTTCTCCAGACTGGCTCCGAATTACAAAACTATATCTTCCTGCAAAAGTTCTCCACACTAGCTCCACCTCACAAAAAAATTCCTTTCTGCAACAGTTCGACACACTAGCTTCACCTCACAAAACAATACATTTCTGCAACAGTTCCCCACAATTTCTCCGAAACACAAAACAATACTTTCCTGCAACATTTCTACACACCAGCTCCACATCACAAAACTAAACCTTGCTGCAACAGTTCTCCACGCTAGCTCCACCTCAAAAAACAATACCTTTCTGCAACAGTTCTCTACATTAGCTCCACATCACAAAACAATACGTTTCTGCAACAGTTCTCCATACTGGCTCCGAATCACAAAAGTATAACTTCCTGCAACAGTTCTCCACACTAGCTCCACCTCACAAATCAGTACATTTCTACAACAGTTCTCTACACTAGCTCCACATTAAAAAACAATACGTTTCTGCAGCAGTTCTCCACACTGGCTCCAAATCACCCAACAATACCTTCCTGCAACAGTTCTCTACACTAGCTCCACCTCACAAAACAATAAATTTCTGCAACAGTTTTCTACACTAGATACACATCACAAAATAATACCTTCCTGCAACCGTTCTGCACACTGGCTCCGAAACACAAAACATTATCTTCCAGCAACAGTTCTTCACACAAGCTCCTAATCACAAAACTATACCTTCCTGTAAGAGTTCTCCACACTAGCTCCACATCACAAAACGATACCTTTCTCCAACAGTTCTCCACACTGGCGATGTATCACAAAATAATACCTTCCTGCAACAGTTCTACACACTGGCTAAGAATCACAAAACTATACCTTCCAGCAACAGTTCTCCACACTAGCTCAAAATCACAAAAGAATACCTTCCTGCAACAGTTCTACACACTAGCTCCACATCACAAAACTATACCTTGCTGCAACAGTTCCCTTCACTAGCTCCAAATCACAAAACAATAAGTTTCTGCAGCAGTTCTCCACACTGGCTCCGAATCACCAAACAATACCTTCCTGCAACAGTTCTACACGCTAGCTCCACATCACAAAACAATATCTTCCTGCAACATTTCTACACAGTAGCTCCACATCACAAAACAATTCCTTTCTAAACTGTTCTCAACAGTGGCTACGCATCACAAAATAATACCTTCCTGCAACAGTTTTCCACACTGGCTCCGAATCACAAAACTGTACCTTCTAGCAACAGTTCTTCACACTAGCTCTGAATCACAAAACAATACTTTCCTGCAATAGTTCTCCACACTAGCTCCAAGTCACAAAAAATACTCTCCTCAAAATTTCTACACACTAGCTCCACCTTACAAAACAATATGTTTCTGCAACAGTTCTCCACACTGGATCCGAATCACAAAACTATACCTTCCAGCAACAGTTCTTCACACTAGCTCCGAATCACAAAACTATACATTCCTGCAACAGTTCTACACAATAGCTCCACCTCACAAAACAATACCTTTCTGCAACAGTTCTCTACACTAGCTCCACATCACAAATTAATACCTTACTACAACAGTTCTGCACACTGGCTCCGAATCACAAAACTCTACCTTCCTGCAACAGTTCTACACACTAGCTCCACATCACATAACAATATCTTCCTGCAACATTTCTACACAGTAGCTCCAAATCACAAAACAATACCTATCTAAACTGTTGTCCACACTGGCTACGCATCACAAAATAATACCATACTGCAACAGTTTCCCACACTGGCTCCTTATCACAAAACTATACCTTCCTGCAACAGTTCTACACACTAGCTCCACCTCACCAAACTATACCTTGCTGCAGCAGTTCTTTACACTAGCTCCACATCACAAAACAATACGTTTCTGCAACAGTTCTCCACACTTGCTCGGAAACACCAAATTATATCTTCCTGCAACAGTTCTACACAGTAGCTCCACATCACAAAACAATTCTTTTCTATACTGTTCTCCACACTGGCGACGCATCACAAAATAATAACTTCCTGCAACGGTTTTCCACACTGGCCCCGACTCACAAAACTATACCTTCCAGCAACAGTTCTTCACACTTGCTCCAAAACACTAAACAATACTTTCCTGCAACAGTTGTTCACACTAGCTCCACCTCACAAAACAATACCTTTCTGCAACAGTTCTCTACACTAGCGCCACCTCACAAAAGAGTACGTTTGTGCAACACTTCCCCACACTGGCTCCGAATCACAAAACTATACCTTCCAGCAACAGTTCTGCACACTGGCTCCGAATCACAAAATTTTACCTTCCAGCAACAGTTCTTCATACTGGCTCCGAATCACAAAACTATACCTAATTGCATCAGTTCCCCACTCTAGCTCCACCTCACAAAACAATACGTTTCTGCAACCGTTCCCCACACTGGCTCTAAATCACAAAAATATACCTTCCAGCAACTGTTTTTCACACTAGCTCCGAATCACAAAACAATACTTTCCTGCAACATTTCTACACACTAGCTCCACCTCACAAACAATACCTATCTGCAACAGTTCTCTATACCACCTCCACATCACAAAACAATACATTTCTGAAGCAGTTCTCCACACTGGCTCCGAATCACCAATAAATACCTTCCTGCAACAGTTCTACACACTAGCACCACCTCACAAAACAATAATTTTCTACAAAAGTTCTTTACACTAGATCCACATCACAAAATAATACCTTCCTGCAACAGTTCTGCACACTGGCTCCGAATCAGAAAACTTTACCTTCAAGCAACAGTTCTTCACACAAGCTCCGAATTACAAAACTATAACTTCCTGCAAGAGTTCTCTACACTAGCTCCACATCACAAAACAATACCTACCTTCAACTTTTCTACACAGTAGCTCCACATCACAAAACAATACCTTCCTGCAACATTTCTACACAGTAGCTTCACATCACAAAACATTACCTTCCTGCAACATTTCTACACAGTAGCTCCACATCTCAAAACAATACGTTTCTGCAACAGTTCTCCACACTTGCTAGGAATCACCAAATTATACCTTCCTGCAACAGTTCTTCACACTAGCTCCGAATCACAAAACAATTCTTTCCTGCAACATTTCTACATACTAGCTACTCATCACAAAATTATACCATCCTGCAACAGTTCTCCACACTAGCTCCACCTCACAAAACAATACCTTTCTGCAACAGTTCTCTACCCTAGCTCCACATCACAAACAATACGTTTCCTCAAGAGTTCTTCACACTAGGTCCACCTCACAAAACTATACCTTCCTACAACCGTTCTCCACAGTAGCTCCACTTCACAAAACAATACCTTCATGCAAACAGTTCTCCACAATAGCTCCACCTCACAAAACAATACCTTTTGGCAACAGTTCTCTACACTAGCTCCACATCACAAAAGAATACCTTCCTGGAACATTTCTACACAGTACCTTCACATCACAAAACAATTACTTTCTAAACTGTTCTCCACACTGGCGACACATCACAATATAATACCTTTCTGCAACAGTTTTCCACTCTGGCTCCGACTCACAAAACAATACCTTCCAGCAACAGTTCTTCACACTTGCTCCAAAACACAAAACAATATTTTCCTACAACATTTCTACATACTAGCTCCACATAAAAAACTATACCTACTTGAAACAGTTCTCCACACTAGCTCCACCTCACAAAAAAATACGTTTCTGCTACAGTTCCCCACACCGGCTCCGAATCACAAAACTATACCTTCCAGCAACAGATCTTCACACTAGCTCCGAATCACAAAACAATACTTTCCTGCAACAGTTCTCCACACTAGCTCCAAGTCACAAAAAAATACTTTCCTGCAACTTTTCTACACACTAGCTCCACATCACAAAACTATACCTTCCTGCAACTGTTCTCCACACTAGCTCCACCTAACAAAACAATACGTTTCTGCAACAGTTCCCCACACTGACTCAGAATCACAAAACTATACTGTCCATCAACAGTTCTTCACACTAGCTCCGAATCACAAAGCAATAATTTCCTGCAACATTTCTACACACTAGCTCCATATCACAAAACTATACCTTCCTGCAACCGTTCTCCACAGTAGCTCCACTTCACAAAACACTACTTTCATGCAAACAGTTCTCCACAATAGCTCCACCTCACAAAACAATACCATTCTACAACAGTTCTCTACATTAGCTCCACATCACAAAACAATACGTTTCTGCAACAGTTCTCCACACTGGCTCTGAATCACAAAAGTATAACTTCCTGCAACAGTTCTCCACACTAGCTCCACCTGCCAAAACAATACCTTTCTGCAACAGTTCTCTACACAAGCTCCACATCACAAAACAATACGTTTCTGGAGCAGTTCTCCAGACTGGCTCCGAATTACAAAACTATATCTTCCTGCAAAAGTTCTCCACACTAGCTCCACCTCACAAAAAAATTCCTTTCTGCAACAGTTCGACACACTAGCTTCACCTCACAAAACAATACATTTCTGCAACAGTTCCCCACAATTTCTCCGAAACACAAAACAATACTTTCCTGCAACATTTCTACACACCAGCTCCACATCACAAAACTAAACCTTGCTGCAACAGTTCTCCACGCTAGCTCCACCTCAAAAAACAATACCTTTCTGCAACAGTTCTCTACATTAGCTCCACATCACAAAACAATACGTTTCTGCAACAGTTCTCCATACTGGCTCCGAATCACAAAAGTATAACTTCCTGCAACAGTTCTCCACACTAGCTCCACCTCACAAATCAGTACATTTCTACAACAGTTCTCTACACTAGCTCCACATTAAAAAACAATACGTTTTCTGCAGCAGTTCTCCACACTGGCTCCAAATCACCCAACAATACCTTCCTGCAACAGTTCTCTACACTAGCTCCACCTCACAAAACAATAAATTTCTGCAACAGTTTTCTACACTAGATACACATCACAAAATAATACCTTCCTGCAACCGTTCTGCACACTGGCTCCGAATCACAAAACATTATCTTCCAGCAACAGTTCTTCACACAAGCTCCTAATCACAAAACTATACCTTCCTGCAAGAGTTCTCCACACTAGCTCCACATCACAAAACGATACCTTTCTCCAACAGTTCTCCACACTGGCGATGTATCACAAAATAATACCTTCCTGCAACAGTTCTACACACTGGCTAAGAATCACAAAACTATACCTTCCAGCAACAGTTCTCCACACTAGCTCAAAATCACAAAAGAATACCTTCCTGCAACAGTTCTACACACTAGCTCCACATCACAAAACTATACCTTGCTGCAACAGTTCCCTTCACTAGCTCCAAATCACAAAACAATAAGTTTCTGCAGCAGTTCTCCACACTGGCTCCGAATCACCAAACAATACCTTCCTGCAACAGTTCTACACGCTAGCTCCACATCACAAAACAATATCTTCCTGCAACATTTCTACACAGTAGCTCCACATCACAAAACAATTCCTTTCTAAACTGTTCTCAACAGTGGCTACGCATCACAAAATAATACCTTCCTGCAACAGTTTTCCACACTGGCTCCGAATCACAAAACTGTACCTTCTAGCAACAGTTCTTCACACTAGCTCTGAATCACAAAACAATACTTTCCTGCAATAGTTCTCCACACTAGCTCCAAGTCACAAAAATACTCTCCTCAAAATTTCTACACACTAGCTCCACCTTACAAAACAATATGTTTCTGCAACAGTTCTCCACACTGGATCCGAATCACAAAACTATACCTTCCAGCAACAGTTCTTCACACTAGCTCCGAATCACAAAACTATACATTCCTGCAACAGTTCTACACAATAGCTCCACCTCACAAAACAATACCTTTCTGCAACAGTTCTCTACACTAGCTCCACATCACAAATTAATACCTTACTACAACAGTTCTGCACACTGGCTCCGAATCACAAAACTCTACCTTCCTGCAACAGTTCTACACACTAGCTCCACATCACATAACAATATCTTCCTGCAACATTTCTACACAGTAGCTCCAAATCACAAAACAATACCTATCTAAACTGTTGTCCACACTGGCTACGCATCACAAAATAATACCATACTGCAACAGTTTCCCACACTGGCTCCTTATCACAAAACTATACCTTCCTGCAACAGTTCTTCACACTAGCTCCGAATCACAAAACTATACTTTCCAGCAAAATTTCTACACACTAGCTACAAATCACAAAACTATACATTGCTGCAACAGTTCTCCACAATAGCTCCACATCGCAAACCAATACCTTTCTGCAACAGTTCTCTACATTAGCTCCACATCACAAAACAATACGTTTCCTCAAGAGTTCTCCATACTGGCTCTGAATCACAAAAGTATAAATTCCTGCAACAGTTCTCCACACTAGATCCACCTCACAAAACAATACCTTTCTGCAACAGTTCTGTACACTAGCTCCACATCACAAAACCATACTTTTCTGCAGCAGTTCTCCACTCTGGCTCCGAATCACCCAACAATACGTTTCTGCAACAGTTCTCCACACTGGCTCAGAATCACAAAACTATACCTTCCAGCAACAGTTCTTCACACTTGCTCCGAATCACAAAACTATACCTTCCTGCAACAGTTCTACACACTAGCTCCACCTCACCAAACTATACCTTGCTGCAGCAGTTCTTTACACTAGCTCCACATCACAAAACAATACGTTTCTGCAACAGTTCTCCACACTTGCTCGGAAACACCAAATTATATCTTCCTGCAACAGTTCTACACAGTAGCTCCACATCACAAAACAATTCTTTTCTATACTGTTCTCCACACTGGCGACGCATCACAAAATAATAACTTCCTGCAACAGTTTTCCACACTGGCCCCGACTCACAAAACTATACCTTCCAGCAACAGTTCTTCACACTTGCTCCAAAACACTAAACAATACTTTCCTGCAACAGTTGTTCACACTAGCTCCACCTCACAAAACAATACCTTTCCGCAACAGTTCTCTACACTAGCGCCACCTCACAAAATAGTACGTTTGTGCAACACTTCCACACACTGGCTCCGAATCACAAAACTATACCTTCCAGCAACAGTTCTGCACACTGGCTCCGAATCACAAAATTTTACCTTCCAGCAACAGTTCTTCATACTGGCTCCGAATCACAAAACTATACCTAATTGCATCAGTTCCCCACTCTAGCTCCACCTCACAAAACAATACGTTTCTGCAACCGTTCCCCACACTGGCTCTAAATCACAAAAATATACCTTCCAGCAACTGTTTTTCACACTAGCTCCGAATCACAAAACAATACTTTCCTGCAACATTTCTACACACTAGCTCCACCTCACAAACAATACCTATCTGCAACAGTTCTCTATACCACCTCCACATCACAAAACAATACATTTCTGAAGCAGTTCTCCACACTGGCTCCGAATCACCAATAAATACCTTCCTGCAACAGTTCTACACACTAGCACCACCTCACAAAACAATAATTTTCTACAAAAGTTCTTTACACTAGATCCACATCACAAAATAATACCTTCCTGCAACAGTTCTGCACACTGGCTCCGAATCAGAAAACTTTACCTTCAAGCAACAGTTCTTCACACAAGCTCCGAATTACAAAACTATAACTTCCTGCAAGAGTTCTCTACACTAGCTCCACATCACAAAACAATACCTACCTTCAACTTTTCTACACAGTAGCTCCACATCACAAAACAATACCTTCCTGCAACATTTCTACACAGTAGCTTCACATCACAAAACATTACCTTCCTGCAACATTTCTACACAGTAGCTCCACATCTCAAAACAATACGTTTCTGCAACAGTTCTCCACACTTGCTAGGAATCACCAAATTATACCTTCCTGCAACAGTTCTTCACACTAGCTCCGAATCACAAAACAATTCTTTCCTGCAACATTTCTACATACTAGCTACTCATCACAAAATTATACCATCCTGCAACAGTTCTCCACACTAGCTCCACCTCACAAAACAATACCTTTCTGCAACAGTTCTCTACCCTAGCTCCACATCACAAACAATACGTTTCCTCAAGAGTTCTTCACACTAGGTCCACCTCACAAAACTATACCTTCCTACAACCGTTCTCCACAGTAGCTCCACTTCACAAAACAATACCTTCATGCAAACAGTTCTCCACAATAGCTCCACCTCACAAAACAATACCTTTTGGCAACAGTTCTCTACACTAGCTCCACATCACAAAAGAATACCTTCCTGGAACATTTCTACACAGTACCTTCACATCACAAAACAATTACTTTCTAAACTGTTCTCCACACTGGCGACACATCACAATATAATACCTTTCTGCAACAGTTTTCCACTCTGGCTCCGACTCACAAAACAATACCTTCCAGCAACAGTTCTTCACACTTGCTCCAAAACACAAAACAATATTTTCCTACAACATTTCTACATACTAGCTCCACATAAAAAACTATACCTACTTGAAACAGTTCTCCACACTAGCTCCACCTCACAAAAAAATACGTTTCTGCTACAGTTCCCCACACCGGCTCCGAATCACAAAACTATACCTTCCAGCAACAGATCTTCACACTAGCTCCGAATCACAAAACAATACTTTCCTGCAACAGTTCTCCACACTAGCTCCAAGTCACAAAAAAATACTTTCCTGCAACTTTTCTACACACTAGCTCCACATCACAAAACTATACCTTCCTGCAACTGTTCTCCACACTAGCTCCACCTAACAAAACAATACGTTTCTGCAACAGTTCCCCACACTGACTCAGAATCACAAAACTATACTGTCCATCAACAGTTCTTCACACTAGCTCCGAATCACAAAGCAATAATTTCCTGCAACATTTCTACACACTAGCTCCATATCACAAAACTATACCTTCCTGCAACCGTTCTCCACAGTAGCTCCACTTCACAAAACACTACTTTCATGCAAACAGTTCTCCACAATAGCTCCACCTCACAAAACAATACCATTCTACAACAGTTCTCTACATTAGCTCCACATCACAAAACAATACGTTTCTGCAACAGTTCTCCACACTGGCTCTGAATCACAAAAGTATAACTTCCTGCAACAGTTCTCCACACTAGCTCCACCTGCCAAAACAATACCTTTCTGCAACAGTTCTCTACACAAGCTCCACATCACAAAACAATACGTTTCTGGAGCAGTTCTCCAGACTGGCTCCGAATTACAAAACTATATCTTCCTGCAAAAGTTCTCCACACTAGCTCCACCTCTACAAAAAATTCCTTTCTGCAACAGTTCGACACACTAGCTTCACCTCACAAAACAATACATTTCTGCAACAGTTCCCCACAATTTCTCCGAAACACAAAACAATACTTTCCTGCAACATTTCTACACACCAGCTCCACATCACAAAACTAAACCTTGCTGCAACAGTTCTCCATGCTAGCTCCACCTCAAAAAACAATACCTTTCTACAACAGTTCTCTACATTAGCTCCACATCACAAAACAATACGTTTCTGCAACAGTTCTCCATACTGGCTCCGAATCACAAAAGTATAACTTCCTGCAACAGTTCTCCACACTAGCTCCACCTCACAAATCAGTACATTTCTACAACAGTTCTCTACACTAGCTCCACATTAAAAAACAATACGTTTCTGCAGCAGTTCTCCACACTGGCTCCAAATCACCCAACAATACCTTCCTGCAACAGTTCTCTACACTAGCTCCACCTCACAAAACAATAAATTTCTGCAACAGTTTTCTACACTAGATACACATCACAAAATAATACCTTCCTGCAACCGTTCTGCACACTGGCTCCGAATCACAAAACATTATCTTCCAGCAACAGTTCTTCACACAAGCTCCTAATCACAAAACTATACCTTCCTGCAAGAGTTCTCCACACTAGCTCCACATCACAAAACGATACCTTTCTCCAACAGTTCTCCACACTGGCGATGTATCACAAAATAATACCTTCCTGCAACAGTTCTACACACTGGCTAAGAATCACAAAACTATACCTTCCAGCAACAGTTCTCCACACTAGCTCAAAATCACAAAAGAATACCTTCCTGCAACAGTTCTACACACTAGCTCCACATCACAAAACTATACCTTGCTGCAACAGTTCCCTTCACTAGCTCCAAATCACAAAACAATAAGTTTCTGCAGCAGTTCTCCACACTGGCTCCGAATCACCAAACAATACCTTCCTGCAACAGTTCTACACGCTAGCTCCACATCACAAAACAATATCTTCCTGCAACATTTCTACACAGTAGCTCCACATCACAAAACAATTCCTTTCTAAACTGTTCTCAACAGTGGCTACGCATCACAAAATAATACCTTCCTGCAACAGTTTTCCACACTGGCTCCGAATCACAAAACTGTACCTTCTAGCAACAGTTCTTCACACTAGCTCTGAATCACAAAACAATACTTTCCTGCAATAGTTCTCCACACTAGCTCCAAGTCACAAAAAATACTCTCCTCAAAATTTCTACACACTAGCTCCACCTTACAAAACAATATGTTTCTGCAACAGTTCTCCACACTGGATCCGAATCACAAAACTATACCTTCCAGCAACAGTTCTTCACACTAGCTCCGAATCACAAAACTATACATTCCTGCAACAGTTCTACACAATAGCTCCACCTCACAAAACAATACCTTTCTGCAACATTCCTCTACACTACCACCACATCACAAATTAATACCTTACTACAACAGTTCTGCACACTGGCTCCCGAATCACAAAACTCTACCTTCCTGCAACAGTTCTACACACTAGCTCCACATCACATAACAATATCTTCCTGCAACATTTCTACACAGTAGCTCCAAATCACAAAACAATACCTATCTAAACTGTTGTCCACACTGGCTACGCATCACAAAATAATACCATACTGCAACAGTTTCCCACACTGGCTCCTTATCACAAAACTATACCTTCCTGCAACAGTTCTTCACACTAGCTCCGAATCACAAAACTATACTTTCCAGCAAAATTTCTACACACTAGCTACAAATCACAAAACTATACATTGCTGCAACAGTTCTCCACAATAGCTCCACATCGCAAACCAATACCTTTCTGCAACAGTTCTCTACATTAGCTCCACATCACAAAACAATACGTTTCCTCAAGAGTTCTCCATACTGGCTCTGAATCACAAAAAGTATAAATTCCTGCAACAGTTCTCCACACTAGATCCACCTCACAAAACAATACCTTTCTGCAACAGTTCTGTACACTAGCTCCACATCACAAAACCATACTTTTCTGCAGCAAGTTCTCCACTCTGGCTCCGAATCACCCAACAATACGTTTCTGCAACAGTTCTCCACACTGGCTCAGAATCACAAAACTATACCTTCCAGCAACAGTTCTTCACACTTGCTCCGAATCACAAAACTATACCTTCCTGCAACAGTTCTACACACCTAGCTCCACCTCACCAAACTATACCTTGCTGCAGCAGTTCTTTACACTAGCTCCACATCACAAAACAATACGTTTCTGCAACAGTTCTCCACACTTGCTCGGAAACACCAAATTATATCTTCCTGCAACAGTTCTACACAGTAGCTCCACATCACAAAACAATTCTTTTCTATACTGTTCTCCACACTGGCGACGCATCACAAAATAATAACTTCCTGCAACAGTTTTCCACACTGGCCCCGACTCACAAAACTATACCTTCCAGCAACAGTTCTTCACACTTGCTCCAAAACACTAAACAATACTTTCCTGCAACAGTTGTTCACACTAGCTCCACCTCACAAAACAATACCTTTCCGCAACAGTTCTCTACACTAGCGCCACCTCACAAAATAGTACGTTTGTGCAACACTTCCCCACACTGGCTCCGAATCACAAAACTATACCTTCCAGCAACAGTTCTGCACACTGGCTCCGAATCACAAAATTTTACCTTCCAGCAACAGTTCTTCATACTGGCTCCGAATCACAAAACTATACCTAATTGCATCAGTTCCCCACTCTAGCTCCACCTCACAAAACAATACGTTTCTGCAACCGTCCCCACACTGGCTCTAAATCACAAAAATATACCTTCCAGCAACTGTTTTTCACACTAGCTCCGAATCACAAAACAATACTTTCCTGCAACATTTCTACACACTAGCTCCACCTCACAAACAATACCTATCTGCAACAGTTCTCTATACCACCTCCACATCACAAAACAATACATTTCTGAAGCAGTTCTCCACACTGGCTCCGAATCACCAATAAATACCTTCCTGCAACAGTTCTACACACTAGCACCACCTCACAAAACAATAATTTTCTACAAAAGTTCTTTACACTAGATCCACATCACAAAATAATACCTTCCTGCAACAGTTCTGCACACTTGGCTCCGAATCAGAAAACTTTACCTTCAAGCAACAGTTCTTCACAAGCTCCGAATTACAAAACTATAACTTCCTGCAAGAGTTCTCTACACTAGCTCCACATCACAAAACAATACCTACCTTCAACTTTTCTACACAGTAGCTCCACATCACAAAACAATACCTTCCTGCAACATTTCTACACAGTAGCTTCACATCACAAAACATTACCTTCCTGCAACATTTCTACACAGTAGCTCCACATCTCAAAACAATACGTTTCTGCAACAGTTCTCCACACTTGCTAGGAATCACCAAATTATACCTTCCTGCAACAGTTCTTCACACTAGCTCCGAATCACAAAACAATTCTTTCCTGCAACATTTCTACATACTAGCTACTCATCACAAAATTATACCATCCTGCAACAGTTCTCCACACTAGCTCCACCTCACAAAACAATACCTTTCTGCAACAGTTCTCTACCCTAGCTCCACATCACAAACAATACGTTTCCTCAAGAGTTCTTCACACTAGGTCCACCTCACAAAACTATACCTTCCTACAACCGTTCTCCACAGTAGCTCCACTTCACAAAACAATACCTTCATGCAAACAGTTCTCCACAATAGCTCCACCTCACAAAACAATACCTTTTGGCAACAGTTCTCTACACTAGCTCCACATCACAAAAGAATACCTTCCTGGAACATTTCTACACAGTACCTTCACATCACAAAACAATTACTTTCTAAACTGTTCTCCACACTGGCGACACATCACAATATAATACCTTTCTGCAACAGTTTTCCACTCTGGCTCCGACTCACAAAACAATACCTTCCAGCAACAGTTCTTCACACTTGCTCCAAAACACAAAACAATATTTTCCTACAACATTTCTACATACTAGCTCCACATAAAAAACTATACCTACTTGAAACAGTTCTCCACACTAGCTCCACCTCACAAAAAAAATACGTTTCTGCTACAGTTCCCCACACCGGCTCCGAATCACAAAACTATACCTTCCAGCAACAGATCTTCACACTAGCTCCGGAATCACAAAACAATACTTTCCTGCAACAGTTCTCCACACTAGCTCCAAGTCACAAAAAAATACTTTCCTGCAACTTTTCTACACACTAGCTCCACATCACAAAACTATACCTTCCTGCAACTGTTCTCCACACTAGCTCCACCTAACAAAACAATACGTTTCTGCAACAGTTCCCCACACTGACTCAGAATCACAAAACTATACTGTCCATCAACAGTTCTTCACACTAGCTCCGAATCACAAAAGCAATAATTTCCTGCAACATTTCTACACACTAGCTCCATATCACAAAACTATACCCTTCCTGCAACCGTTCTCCACAGTAGCTCCACTTCACAAAACACTACTTTCATGCAAACAGTTCTCCACAATAGCTCCACCTCACAAAACAATACCATTCTACAACAGTTCTCTACATTAGCTCCACATCACAAAACAATACGTTTCTGCAACAGTTCTCCATACTGGCTCCGAATCACAAAAGTATAACTTCCTGCAACAGTTCTCCACACTAGCTCCACCTCACAAATCAGTACATTTCTACAACAGTTCTCTACACTAGCTCCACATTAAAAAACAATACGTTTCTGCAGCAGTTCTCCACACTGGCTCCAAATCACCCAACAATACCTTCCTGCAACAGTTCTCTACACTAGCTCCACCTCACAAAACAATAAATTTCTGCAACAGTTTTCTACACTAGATACACATCACAAAATAATACCTTCCTGCAACCGTTCTGCACACTGGCTCCGAATCACAAAACATTATCTTCCAGCAACAGTTCTTCACACAAGCTCCTAATCACAAAACTATACCTTCCTGCAAGAGTTCTCCACACTAGCTCCACATCACAAAACGATACCTTTCTCCAACAGTTCTCCACACTGGCGATGTATCACAAAATAATACCTTCCTGCAACAGTTCTACACACTGGCTAAGAATCACAAAACTATACCTTCCAGCAACAGTTCTCCACACTAGCTCAAAATCACAAAAGAATACCTTCCTGCAACAGTTCTACACACTAGCTCCACATCACAAAACTATACCTTGCTGCAACAGTTCCCTTCACTAGCTCCAAATCACAAAACAATAAGTTTCTGCAGCAGTTCTCCACACTGGCTCCGAATCACCAAACAATACCTTCCTGCAACAGTTCTACACGCTAGCTCCACATCACAAAACAATATCTTCCTGCAACATTTCTACACAGTAGCTCCACATCACAAAACAATTCCTTTCTAAACTGTTCTCAACAGTGGCTACGCATCACAAAATAATACCTTCCTGCAACAGTTTTCCACACTGGCTCCGAATCACAAAACTGTACCTTCTAGCAACAGTTCTTCACACTAGCTCTGAATCACAAAACAATACTTTCCTGCAATAGTTCTCCACACTAGCTCCAAGTCACAAAAAATACTCTCCTCAAAATTTCTACACACTAGCTCCACCTTACAAAACAATATGTTTCTGCAACAGTTCTCCACACTGGATCCGAATCACAAAACTATACCTTCCAGCAACAGTTCTTCACACTAGCTCCGAATCACAAAACTATACATTCCTGCAACAGTTCTACACAATAGCTCCACCTCACAAAACAATACCTTTCTGCAACAGTTCTCTACACTAGCTCCACATCACAAATTAATACCTTACTACAACAGTTCTGCACACTGGCTCCGAATCACAAAACTCTACCTTCCTGCAACAGTTCTACACACTAGCTCCACATCACATAACAATATCTTCCCTGCAACATTTCTACACAGTAGCTCCAAATCACAAAACAATACCTATCTAAACTGTTGTCCACACTGGCTACGCATCACAAAATAATACCATACTGCAACAGTTTCCCACACTGGCTCCTTATCACAAAACTATACCTTCCTGCAACAGTTCTACACACTAGCTCCACCTCACCAAACTATACCTTGCTGCAGCAGTTCTTTACACTAGCTCCACATCACAAAACAATACGTTTCTGCAACAGTTCTCCACACTTGCTCGGAAACACCAAATTATATCTTCCTGCAACAGTTCTACACAGTAGCTCCACATCACAAAACAATTCTTTTCTATACTGTTCTCCACACTGGCGACGCATCACAAAATAATAACTTCCTGCAACGGTTTTCCACACTGGCCCCGACTCACAAAACTATACCTTCCAGCAACAGTTCTTCACACTTGCTCCAAAACACTAAACAATACTTTCCTGCAACAGTTGTTCACACTAGCTCCACCTCACAAAACAATACCTTTCTGCAACAGTTCTCTACACTAGCGCCACCTCACAAAAGAGTACGTTTGTGCAACACTTCCCCCACACTGGCTCCGAATCACAAAACTATACCTTCCAGCAACAGTTCTGCACACTGGCTCCGAATCACAAAATTTTACCTTCCAGCAACAGTTCTTCATACTGGCTCCGAATCACAAAACTACACCTAATTGCATCAGTTCCCCACTCTAGCTCCACCTCACAAAACAATACGTTTCTGCAACCCGTTCCCCCACACTGGCTCTAAATCACAAAAATATACCTTCCAGCAACTGTTTTTCACACTAGCTCCGAATCACAAAACAATACTTTCCTGCAACATTTCTACACACTAGCTCCACCTCACAAACAATACCTATCTGCAACAGTTCTCTATACCACCTCCACATCACAAAACAATACATTTCTGAAGCAGTTCTCCACACTGGCTCCGAATCACCAATAAATACCTTCCTGCAACAGTTCTACACACTAGCACCACCTCACAAAACAATAATTTTCTACAAAAGTTCTTTACACTAGATCCACATCACAAAATAATACCTTCCTGCAACAGTTCTGCACACTGGCTCCGAATCAGAAAACTTTACCTTCAAGCAACAGTTCTTCACACAAGCTCCGAACTACAAAAACTATAACTTCCTGCAAGAGTTCTCTACACTAGCTCCACATCACAAAACAATACCTACCTTCAACTTTTCTACACAGTAGCTCCACATCACAAAACAATACCTTCCTGCAACATTTCTACACAGTAGCTTCACATCACAAAACATTACCTTCCTGCAACATTTCTACACAGTAGCTCCACATCTCAAAACAATACGTTTCTGCAACAGTTCTCCACACTTGCTAGGAATCACCAAATTATACCTTCCTGCAACAGTTCTTCACACTAGCTCCGAATCACAAAAACAATTCTTTCCTGCAACATTTCTACATACTAGCTACTCATCACAAAATTATACCATCCTGCAACAGTTCTCCACACTAGCTCCACCTCACAAAACAATACCTTTCTGCAACAGTTCTCTACCCTAGCTCCACATCACAAACAATACGTTTCCTCAAGAGTTCTTCACACTAGGTCCACCTCACAAAACTATACCTTCCTACAACCGTTCTCCACAGTAGCTCCACTTCACAAAAACAATACCTTCATGCAAACAGTTCTCCACAATAGCTCCACCTCACAAAACAATACCTTTTGGCAACAGTTCTCTACACTAGCTCCACATCACAAAAGAATACCTTCCTGGAACATTTCTACACAGTACCTTCACATCACAAAACAATTACTTTCTAAACTGTTCTCCACACTGGCGACACATCACAATATAATACCTTTCTGCAACAGTTTTCCACTCTGGCTCCGACTCACAAAACAATACCTTCCAGCAACAGTTCTTCACACTTGCTCCAAAACACAAAACAATATTTTCCTACAACATTTCTACATACTAGCTCCACATAAAAAACTATACCTACTTGAAACAGTTCTCCACACTAGCTCCACCTCACAAAAAAATACGTTTCTGCTACAGTTCCCCACACCGGCTCCGAATCACAAAACTATACCTTCCAGCAACAGATCTTCACACTAGCTCCGAATCACAAAACAATACTTTCCTGCAACAGTTCTCCACACTAGCTCCAAGTCACAAAAAAATACTTTCCTGCAACTTTTCTACACACTAGCTCCACATCACAAAACTATACCTTCCTGCAACTGTTCTCCACACTAGCTCCACCTAACAAAACAATACGTTTCTGCAACAGTTCCCCACACTGACTCAGAATCACAAAACTATACTGTCCATCAACAGTTCTTCACACTAGCTCCGAATCACAAAGCAATAATTTCCTGCAACATTTCTACACACTAGCTCCATATCACAAAACTATACCTTCCTGCAACCGTTCTCCACAGTAGCTCCACTTCACAAAACACTACTTTCATGCAAACAGTTCTCCACAATAGCTCCACCTCACAAAACAATACCATTCTACAACAGTTCTCTACATTAGCTCCACATTACAAAACAATACGTTTCTGCAACAGTTCTCCACACTGGCTCTGAATCACAAAAGTATAACTTCCTGCAACAGTTCTCCACACTAGCTCCACCTGCCAAAACAATACCTTTCTGCAACAGTTCTCTACACAAGCTCCACATCACAAAACAATACGTTTCTGGAGCAGTTCTCCAGACTGGCTCCGAATTACAAAACTATATCTTCCTGCAAAAGTTCTCCACACTAGCTCCACCTCACAAAAAAATTCCTTTCTGCAACAGTTCGACACACTAGCTTCACCTCACAAAACAATACATTTCTGCAACAGTTCCCCACAATTTCTCCGAAACACAAAACAATACTTTCCTGCAACATTTCTACACACCAGCTCCACATCACAAAACTAAACCTTGCTGCAACAGTTCTCCACGCTAGCTCCACCTCAAAAAACAATACCTTTCTGCAACAGTTCTCTACATTAGCTCCACATCACAAAACAATACGTTTCTGCAACAGTTCTCCATACTGGCTCCGAATCACAAAAGTATAACTTCCTGCAATAGTTCTCCACACTAGCTCCACCTCACAAATCAGTACATTTCTACAACAGTTCTCTACACTAGCTCCACATTAAAAAACAATACGTTTCTGCAGCAGTTCTCCACACTGGCTCCAAATCACCCAACAATACCTTCCTGCAACAGTTCTCTACACTAGCTCCACCTCACAAAACAATAAATTTCTGCAACAGTTTTCTACACTAGATACACATCACAAAATAATACCTTCCTGCAACCGTTCTGCACACTGGCTCCGAATCACAAAACATTATCTTCCAGCAACAGTTCTTCACACAAGCTCCTAATCACAAAACTATACCTTCCTGCAAGAGTTCTCCACACTAGCTCCACATCACAAAACGATACCTTTCTCCAACAGTTCTCCACACTGGCGATGTATCACAAAATAATACCTTCCTGCAACAGTTCTACACACTGGCTAAGAATCACAAAACTATACCTTCCAGCAACAGTTCTCCACACTAGCTCAAAATCACAAAAGAATACCTTCCTGCAACAGTTCTACACACTAGCTCCACATCACAAAACTATACCTTGCTGCAACAGTTCCCTTCACTAGCTCCAAATCACAAAACAATAAGTTTCTGCAGCAGTTCTCCACACTGGCTCCGAATCACCAAACAATACCTTCCTGCAACAGTTCTACACGCTAGCTCCACATCACAAAACAATATCTTCCTGCAACATTTCTACACAGTAGCTCCACATCACAAAACAATTCCTTTCTAAACTGTTCTCAACAGTGGCTACGCATCACAAAATAATACCTTCCTGCAACAGTTTTCCACACTGGCTCCGAATCACAAAACTGTACCTTCTAGCAACAGTTCTTCACACTAGCTCTGAATCACAAAACAATACTTTCCTGCAATAGTTCTCCACACTAGCTCCAAGTCACAAAAAATACTCTCCTCAAAATTTCTACACACTAGCTCCACCTTACAAAACAATATGTTTCTGCAACAGTTCTCCACACTGGATCCGAATCACAAAACTATACCTTCCAGCAACAGTTCTTCACACTAGCTCCGAATCACAAAACTATACATTCCTGCAACAGTTCTACACAATAGCTCCACCTCACAAAACAATACCTTTCTGCAACAGTTCTCTACACTAGCTCCACATCACAAATTAATACCTTACTACAACAGTTCTGCACACTGGCTCCGAATCACAAAACTCTACCTTCCTGCAACAGTTCTACACACTAGCTCCACATCACATAACAATATCTTCCTGCAACATTTCTACACAGTAGCTCCAAATCACAAAACAATACCTATCTAAACTGTTGTCCACACTGGCTACGCATCACAAAATAATACCATACTGCAACAGTTTCCCACACTGGCTCCTTATCACAAAACTATACCTTCCTGCAACAGTTCTTCACACTAGCTACAAATCACAAAACTATACATTGCTGCAACAGTTCTCCACAATAGCTCCACATCGCAAACCAATACCTTTCTGCAACAGTTCTCTACATTAGCTCCACATCACAAAACAATACGTTTCCTCAAGAGTTCTCCATACTGGCTCTGAATCACAAAAGTATAAATTCCTGCAACAGTTCTCCACACTAGATCCACCTCACAAAACAATACCTTTCTGCAACAGTTCTGTACACTAGCTCCACATCACAAAACCATACTTTTCTGCAGCAGTTCTCCACTCTGGCTCCGAATCACCCAACAATACGTTTCTGCAACAGTTCTCCACACTGGCTCAGAATCACAAAACTATACCTTCCAGCAACAGTTCTTCACACTTGCTCCGAATCACAAAACTATACCTTCCTGCAACAGTTCTACACACTAGCTCCACCTCACAAAACAATACCTTTCTGCAACATTTCTCTACACTAGCTCGACATCACAAAATAATACCTGCCTACAACAGTTCTGCACACTGGCTCCGAATCACAGAACTCTACCTTCCTGCAACAGTTCTACACACTAGCTCCACATCACAAAACAATATCTTCCTGCAATATTTATACACAGTAGCTCCACATCACAAAACAATACCTATCTAAACTGTTCTCCACACTGGCTACGCATCACAAAATAATACCTTCCTGCAACAGTTCTCCATACAAGCTCCAACTCACAAAACAATAACTTTCTGCAACAGTTTTCTACACTAGATCCATATCACAAAATAATACCTTCCTCTAACAGTTCTGCACACTGGCTCCGAATCACAAAACTTTACCTAACAGCAACAGTTCTTCACACATGCTCCGAATCAGAAAACTATACCTTCCTGCAAGAGTTCTCCACACCAGCTCCACATCACAAAACAATACCTTGCTGCAACATTTCTACACTGTTGCTTCACATCACAAAATGATACCTTTCTCCAACAGTTCTCCACACTGGCTATGTATCACAAAATAATAACTTCCTTCAACAGTTCAACACACTGGCTCCGAATCACAAAACTATACCTAATTGCAACAGTTCCCCACACTAGCTCCACATCACAAAACTATACCTTCCTGCAAGACTTCTCTACACTAGCTCCACCTCACAAAATAACAAGTTTTTGCAACAGTTCCCCACACTGGCTCTGAATCACAAAACTATACCTTCTAGCAACAGTTCTCCACAGTAGCTCCACTTCACAAAACACTTCCTTCATGCAAACAGTTCTCCACAATAGCTCCACCTAACAAAACAATAAATTTCTGCAATAGTTCACTACATTAGCTCCAAATCCCAAAACAATACGTTTCTGCAACAGTTCTCCGCACTGGCTCCGATACACAAAACTATACCATCCAGCAACAGTTCTTCACACTATCTCCGAATCACCAAACTATACCTTTCTGCAACAGTTCTACACACTAGCTCCACATCACCAAATAATACCTTCCTACAACAGTTCTGCACACTGGCTCCGAATCATAAAACTCTACATTCCTGCAACAGTTCTACACAGTAGCTCCACATCACAAAACTATATCTTCCTGCAACATTTATACACATAGCTGCACATCACAAAACTATACGTTTATGCAGCAGTTCTCCACAATGGCTCCGAATCACCAAACAATACTTTCCTGCAACAGTTCGCCACACTAGCTCCACCTCACAAATCAATACCTTTCAGCAACAGTTCTCTACACTAGATCCACATCACAAAATAATACCTTCCTGCAACAGTTCTGCATATAGGCTCGGAATCACAAAACTTTAGCTTCCAGCAACAGTTCTTCACACAAGCTCTGAATCACAAACTATACCTTCCTGCAAGAGTTCTCCACACTAGCTCCACCTCACAAAATAATACGTTTTTGCAACAGTTCCCCACACTGGCTCCGAATCACAAAAACTTTACTTTCCTGCAACAGTTCTCCACACTATATCCACCTCACAAAATAATACGTTTTTGCAACAGTTCCCCACACTGGCTCCGAATCACAAAACTATAACTTCCAGCTACAGTTCTCCACAGTAGCTCCAACTCACAAAACAATAACTTTCTGCAACAGTTCTCCACACTGGTTCTGAAACACAAAACTATACCTTCCAGCAACAGTTCTTCACACTAGTTCCGAATCATAAAACTATATCTTCCTGCAACAGTTCTACACACTAGCTCCACTTCACAAAACTATACCTTCCTGCAAACGTACTCCACAGTAGCTCCACTTCATAAAACACTACCTTCATGCAAACAGTTCTAAACAATAGCTAAACCTCACAAAACAATACCTTTCTGCAACAGTTCCCTACATTAGCTCCACACCATAAAACAATACGTTTCTGCAACAGTTTTCCACACTGGCTCCGAATCACAAAAGTATATCTTCCTGCAACAGTTCTACACACTAGCTCCATATCACAAAACAATACCTTTCTGCAACAGTTCTCTACACTAGCTCCACATCACAAAACAGTACGCTTCTGCAGCATTTCTCCACACTGGTTCCGAATTACCAAACTATACCTTCCTGCAACAGTTCTACACACTATCTCCACATCACAAAACAATACCTTCCTGCAAATTTTCTACACAGTAGCTCCACATCACAAAACAATTCCTTTCTAAACTCTTCTCCACACTGGCTACGGATCACAAAATAATGACTTCCTGCAACAGTTTTCCACACTGGCTCCACCTCACAAAACTATACCTTCCAGCAACATTTCTCCACACTAGCTCCAAGTCACAAAACAATACTTTCCTGAAACATTTCTACACACAGGCTCCACATCACAAAACTATGCCTTCCTGCAACTTTCCTACACACTAGCTCCACCTCACAAAACAATACGTTTCTGCAACAGTTCCCCACACTGGCTCCGAATCACAAAACTATACCTTCCAGCAACAGTTCTTCACACTAGCTCCGAATCACAAAACTATATCTTCCTGCAACAGTTCTACAGACTAGCTCCACATCACAAAACTATACCTTCCTGCAACAGTTCTCCACACTAGCTTCAAATCACAAAACAATATTTTCCTGCAACATTTCTACACACTAGCTCCACATCACAATTCTATACCTTCCTGCAAGTGTTCTCCACACTAGCTCCACCTCACAAATTAACACGTTTTTGCAACAGATCCCCACACTGGCTCCACCTCACAAAACTATACCTTCCAGCAACATTTCTCCACACTAGCTCCAAATCACAAAACAATACTTTCCTGCAACATTTCTACACACTAACTCCACATCACAAAACTATACCTTGCTGTAACAGTTCTCCACACTAGCTCCACCTCACAAAACAATACCTTTCTGCAACAGTTCTCTACACTAGCTCCACATCACAAAAGAATACGTTTCTGCAGTAGTTCCTCACACTGCCTCTGAATCACCAAACAATACTTCCAGCAACATTTCTCCACACTAGCTCCACCTCACAAAACAATAACTTTCTGCAACAATTTTCTACACAGGATACACATCACAAAATAATTGTTTCCTGCAACAGTTCTGCACACTGGCTCCGAATCACAAAACTTTACCTTCCAGCAACTGTTCTTCACACAAGCTCCGAATCACAAAACTATACCTTCCTGCAAGAGTTTTCCACACTAGCTCCACATCACAAAATTATACCTTCCAGCAACAGTTCTCCACACTAGCTCCAAATCACAAAACAATACTTTCCTGCAACATTTCTACACACTAGCTCCAGATCACAAAACTATACCTTGCTGCAACAGTTCTCCACACTAGCTCCACCTCACAAAACAATACCTTTCTAAAACAGTTCTCTACACTAGCTACATATCACAAAACAATACGTTTCTGCAACAGCTCTCCACACTGGCTCCGTATCACAAAACTATACCTTTCTGCAACATTTCTCCACACTAGCACCACCTCACAAAACAATACCTTTCTGCAACAGTTTTCTACACTAGCTCCACATCACAAAAGAATACGTTTCTGCAGTAGTTCTTCACACTGGCAACGAATCACCAAACAATACCTTCCTGCAACATTTCTCCACACTAGCTCCACCTCACAAAACAATAACTTTCTGCAACAATTTTCTACACAAGATACACATCACAAAATAATTCCTTCCTGCAACAGTTCTGCACACTGGCTCCGAATCACAAAACTTTACCTTCCTGCAACTGTTCTTCACACAAGCTCCGAATCACAAAACTATACCTTCCTGCAAGAGTTCTCCACACTAGCTCCACCTCACAAAACAATAACTTTCTGCAACAAATTTCTACACAAGATACACATCACAAAATAATTCCTTCCTGCAACAGTTCTACACACTGGCTCCGAATCACAAAAAGTATAACATCCTGCAACATTTCTCCACACTAGCTCCACCTCACAAAACAATACCTTCCTGCAAGAGTTCTCCACACTAGCTCCACATCACAAAACTATACCTCCCTGCAAGAGTTCTCCACACTAGCTCCACCTCACAAAATAACAGGTTTTTGCAACAGTTCCCCACACTGGCTCCGAATCACAAAACTATATCTTCCTGCAAGAGTTCTCCACACCGGCTCCACCTCACAAAACAATATTTCCTGCCACATTTCTACACACTAGCTCCACATCACAAAACTATATCTTGCTGCAACAGTTCTCCACACTAGCTCCAACTCACAAAACAATACCTTTCTGCAACAGTTCTCTACACTAGCTCCATATCACAAAAAAATACGTTTCTGCATCAGTTCTCCACACTGGCTCAGAATCACAAATCTATACCTTCCAGCAACAGTTCTTCACACTAGCTCAGAATCACAAAACTATACCTTCCTGAAACAGGTCTACACACTAACTCCACATCACAAAACTATACGTTTCAGCAACCGTTCTCCACAGTAGCTCCACTTCACAAAACACTACCTTCATGCAAACAGTTCTCCACAATAGCTCCACCTCACAAAACAATACCTTTCTGCAACAGTTCTCTACATTATGTCGACATCACAAAACAATACGTTTCTGCCACAGTTCTCCACACTGGCTGCGAATCACATAAGTATATCTTCCTGCAACAGTTCTACACAGTAGCTCCACATCACAAAACAATACCTTCCTGCAACATTTATACACATAGCTGCACATCACAAAACTATACGTTTATGCAGCAGTTCTCCACAATGGCTCCGAATCACCAAACAATACTTTCCTGCAACAGTTCGCCACACTAGCTCCACCTCACAAATCAATACCTTTCAGCAACAGTTCTCTACACTAGATCCACATCACAAAATAATACCTTCCTGCAACAGTTCTGCATATAGGCTCGGAATCACAAAACTTTAGCTTCCAGCAACAGTTCTTCACACAAGCTCTGAATCACAAACTATACCTTCCTGCAAGAGTTCTCCACACTAGCTCCACCTCACAAAATAATACGTTTTTGCAACAGTTCCCCACACTGGCTCCGAATCACAAAACTTTACTTTCCTGCAACAGTTCTCCACACTATATCCACCTCACAAAATAATACGTTTTTGCAACAGTTCCCCACACTGGCTCCGAATCACAAAACTATAACTTCCAGCTACAGTTCTCCACAGTAGCTCCAACTCACAAAACAATAACTTTCTGCAACAGTTCTCCACACTGGTTCTGAAACACAAAACTATACCTTCCAGCAACAGTTCTTCACACTAGTTCCGAATCATAAAACTATATCTTCCTGCAACAGTTCTACACCTAGCTCCACTTCACAAAACTATACCTTCCTGCAAACGTACTCCACAGTAGCTCCACTTCATAAAACACTACCTTCATGCAAACAGTTCTAAACAATAGCTAAACCTCACAAAACAATACCTTTCTGCAACAGTTCCCTACATTAGCTCCACACCATAAAACAATACGTTTCTGCAACAGTTTTCCACACTGGCTCCGAATCACAAAAAGTATATCTTCCTGCAACAGTTCTACACACTAGCTCCATATCACAAAACAATACCTTTCTGCAACAGTTCTCTACACTAGCTCCACATCACAAAACAGTACGCTTCTGCAGCATTTCTCCACACTGGTTCCGAATTACCAAACTATACCTTCCTGCAACAGTTCTACACACTATCTCCACATCACAAAACAATACCTTCCTGCAAATTTTCTACACAGTAGCTCCACATCACAAAACAATTCCTTTCTAAACTCTTCTCCACACTGGCTACGGATCACAAAATAATGACTTCCTGCAACAGTTTTCCACACTGGCTCCACCTCACAAAACTATACCTTCCAGCAACATTTCTCCACACTAGCTCCAAGTCACAAAACAATACTTTCCTGAAACATTTCTACACACAGGCTCCACATCACAAAACTATGCCTTCCTGCAACTTTCCTACACACTAGCTCCACCTCACAAAACAATACGTTTCTGCAACAGTTCCCCACACTGGCTCCGAATCACAAAACTATACCTTCCAGCAACAGTTCTTCACACTAGCTCCGAATCACAAAACTATATCTTCCTGCAACAGTTCTACAGACTAGCTCCACATCACAAAACTATACCTTCCCTGCAACAGTTCTCCACACTAGCTTCAAATCACAAAACAATATTTTCCTGCAACATTTCTACACACTAGCTCCACATCACAATTCTATACCTTCCTGCAAGTGTTCTCCACACTAGCTCCACCTCACAAATTAACACGTTTTTGCAACAGATCCCCACACTGGCTCCACCTCACAAAACTATACCTTCCAGCAACATTTCTCCACACTAGCTCCAAATCACAAAACAATACTTTCCTGCAACATTTCTACACACTAACTCCACATCACAAAACTATACCTTGCTGTAACAGTTCTCCACACTAGCTCCACCTCACAAAACAATACCTTTCTGCAACAGTTCTCTACACTAGCTCCACATCACAAAAGAATACGTTTCTGCAGTAGTTCCTCACACTGCCTCTGAATCACCAAACAATACTTCCAGCAACATTTCTCCACACTAGCTCCACCTCACAAAACAATAACTTTCTGCAACAATTTTCTACACAGGATACACATCACAAAATAATTGTTTCCTGCAACAGTTCTGCACACTGGCTCCGAATCACAAAACTTTACCTTCCAGCAACTGTTCTTCACACAAGCTCCGAATCACAAAACTATACCTTCCTGCAAGAGTTTTCCACACTAGCTCCACATCACAAAATTATACCTTCCAGCAACAGTTCTCCACACTAGCTCCAAATCACAAAACAATACTTTCCTGCAACATTTCTACACACTAGCTCCAGATCACAAAACTATACCTTGCTGCAACAGTTCTCCACACTAGCTCCACCTCACAAAACAATACCTTTCTAAAACAGTTCTCTACACTAGCTACATATCACAAAACAATACGTTTCTGCAACAATTTTCTACACAAGATACACATCACAAAATAATTCCTTCCTGCAACAGTTCTGCACACTGGCTCCGAATCACAAAACTTTACCTTCCTGCAACTGTTCTTCACACAAGCTCCGAATCACAAAACTATACCTTCCTGCAAGAGTTCTCCACACTAGCTCCACCTCACAAAACAATAACTTTCTGCAACAAATTTCTACACAAGATACACATCACAAAATAATTCCTTCCTGCAACAGTTCTACACACTGGCTCCGAATCACAAAAGTATAACATCCTGCAACATTTCTCCACACTAGCTCCACCTCACAAAACAATACCTTCCTGCAAGAGTTCTCCACACTAGCTCCACATCACAAAACTATACCTCCCTGCAAGAGTTCTCCACATTAGCTCCACCTCACAAAATAACAGGTTTTTGCAACAGTTCCCCACACTGGCTCCGAATCACAAAACTATATCTTCCTGCAAGAGTTCTCCACACGGCTCCACCTCACAAAACAATATTTCCTGCCACATTTCTACACACTAGCTCCACATCACAAAACTATATCTTGCTGCAACAGTTCTCCACACTAGCTCCAACTCACAAAACAATACCTTTCTGCAACAGTTCTCTACACTAGCTCCATATCACAAAACAATACGTTTCTGCAACAGTTCTCCACACTGGCTCAGAATCACAAATCTATACCTTCCAGCAACAGTTCTTCACACTAGCTCAGAATCACAAAACTATACCTTCCTGAAACAGGTCTACACACTAACTCCACATCACAAAACTATACGTTTCAGCAACCGTTCTCCACAGTAGCTCCACTTCACAAAACACTACCTTCATGCAAACAGTTCTCCACAATAGCTCCACCTCACAAAACAATACCTTTCTGCAACAGTTCTCTACATTATGCTCGACATCACAAAAACAATACGTTTCTGCCACAGTTCTCCACACTGGCTGCGAATCACATAAGTATATCTTCCTGCAACATTTCTCCACACTAGCTCCACCTCACAAAACAATACCTTCCTGCAACAGTTGTACACAGTAGCTCCACAACACAAAACAATACATTTCTGCAACAGTTCTCTACACTAGCTCCACATCACAAAACAATATGTTTCTGCAGCAGTTCTCCACACTGGCTCCGAATCACCAAACAATACATTACTGCAACAGTTCTCCACACTAGCTCCACCTCACAAAACATTACATTTCTGCAACAGTTTTCTACACCAGATCCACATCACAAAATAATACCTTCTGTAACAGTTCTGCACACTGGCTCCGAATCACAAAACTTTACCTTCCAGCAACAATTCTTCACACAAGCTCCGAATCACAAAACAAAACCTTCCAGCAACAGTTCTTCACACTAGCTCCACATCACAATTCTATACCTTCCTGCAAGTGTTCTCCACACTAGCTCCACCTCACAAAATAACACGTTTTTGCAACAGTTCCCCACACTGGCTCCAAATCACAAAATTATACCTTCAAGCAACAGTTCTCCACACTAGCTCCAAATCACAAAACAATACTTTCCTGCAACATTTCTACACACTAGCTCCAGATCACAAAACTATACCTTGCTGCAACAGTTCTCCACACTAGCTCCACCTCACAAAACAATACCTTTCTGCAACAGTTCTCTACACTAGCTACATATCACAAAACAATACGTTTCTGAAACAGTTCTCCACACTGGCTCCGTATCACAAAACTATACCTTTCTGCAACATTTCTCCACACTAGCACCACCTCACAAAACAATACCTTTCTGCAACAGTTTTCTACACAAGATACACATCACAAAATAATTCCTTCCTGCAACAGTTCTGCACACTGGCTCCGAATCACAAAACTTTACCTTCCTGCAACTGTTCTTCACACAAGCTCCGAATCACAAAACTATACCTTCCTGCAAGAGTTCTCCACACTAGCTCCACATCACAAAACAATAACTTTCTGCAACAAATTTCTACACAAGATACACATCACAAAATAATTCCTTCCTGCAACAGTACTACACACTGGCTCCGAATCACAAATGTATAACATCCTGCAACATTTCTCCACACTAGCTCCACCTCACAAAACAATACCTTCCTGCAAGAGTTCTCCACACTAGCTCCACATCACAAAACTATACCTCCCTGCAAGAGTTCTCCACACTAGCTCCACCTCACAAAATAACAGGTTTTTGCAACAGTTCCCCACACTGGCTCCGAATCACAAAACTATACCTTCCTGCAAGAGTTCTCCACACCGGCTCCACCTCACAAAATAACAGGTTTTTGCAACAGTTCCCCACACCTGGCTCCGAATCACAAAACTATACTTTCCAGCAACAGTTCTCCACACTAGCTCCAAATCACAAAACAATATTTCCTGCCACATTTCTACACACTAGCTCCACATCACAAAACTATATCTTGCTGCAACAGTTCTCCACACTAGCTCCAACTCACAAAACAATACCTTTCTGCAACAGTTCTCTACACTAGCTCCATATCACAAAACAATATGTTTCTGCAACAGTTCTCCACACTGGATGCGAATCACAAATCTATACCTTCCAGCAACAGTTCTTCACACTAGCTCAGAATCACAAAACTATACCTTCCTGAAACAGGTCTACACACTAACTCCACATCACAAAACTATACGTTTCAGCAACCGTTCTCCACAGTAGCTCCACTTCACAAAACACTACCTTCATGCAAACAGTTCTCCACAATAGCTCCACCTCACAAAACAATACCTTTCTGCAACAGTTCTCTACATTATGTCGACATCACAAAACAATACGTTTCTGCCACAGTTCTCCACATTGGCTGCGAATCACATAAGTATATCTTCCTGCAACATTTCTCCACACTAGCTCCACCTCACAAAACAATACCTTCCTGCAACAGTTGTACACAGTAGCTCCACATCACAAAACTATACCTTCCTGCAACAGTTCTCCACACTTGATCCAAATCACAAAACAATACTTTCCTGCAACATTTCTACACACTAGCACCACATCACAAAACATTACCTTAACGCAACAGTTCTCTACACTAGCTCCACAACACAAAACAATACGTTTCTGCAACAGTTCTCCACACTGGCTCTGAATCACAAAAGTATAACTTCCTGCAACAGTTCTCCACACTAGCTCCACCTGCCAAAACAATACCTTTCTGCAACAGTTCTCTACACAAGCTCCACATCACAAAACAATACGTTTCTGGAGCAGTTCTCCAGACTGGCTCCGAATTACAAAACTATATCTTCCTGCAAAAGTTCTCCACACTAGCTCCACCTCACAAAAAAATTCCTTTCTGCAACAGTTCGACACACTAGCTTCACCTCACAAAACAATACATTTCTGCAACAGTTCCCCACAATTTCTCCGAAACACAAAACAATACTTTCCTGCAACATTTCTACACACCAGCTCCACATCACAAAACTAAACCTTGCTGCAACAGTTCTCCACGCTAGCTCCACCTCAAAAAACAATACCTTTCTGCAACAGTTCTCTACATTAGCTCCACATCACAAAACAATACGTTTCTGCAACAGTTCTCCATACTGGCTCCGAATCACAAAAGTATAACTTCCTGCAATAGTTCTCCACACTAGCTCCACCTCACAAATCAGTACATTTCTACAACAGTTCTCTACACTAGCTCCACATTAAAAAACAATACGTTTCTGCAGCAGTTCTCCACACTGGCTCCAAATCACCCAACAATACCTTCCTGCAACAGTTCTCTACACTAGCTCCACCTCACAAAACAATAAATTTCTGCAACAGTTTTCTACACTAGATACACATCACAAAATAATACCTTCCTGCAACCGTTCTGCACACTGGCTCCGAATCACAAAACATTATCTTCCAGCAACAGTTCTTCACACAAGCTCCTAATCACAAAACTATACCTTCCTGCAAGAGTTCTCCACACTAGCTCCACATCACAAAACGATACCTTTCTCCAACAGTTCTCCACACTGGCGATGTATCACAAAATAATACCTTCCTGCAACAGTTCTACACACTGGCTAAGAATCACAAAACTATACCTTCCAGCAACAGTTCTCCACACTAGCTCAAAATCACAAAAGAATACCTTCCTGCAACAGTTCTACACACCTAGCTCCACATCACAAAACTATACCTTGCTGCAACAGTTCCCTTCACTAGCTCCAAATCACAAAACAATAAGTTTCTGCAGCAGTTCTCCACACTGGCTCCGAATCACCAAACAATACCTTCCTGCAACAGTTCTACACGCTAGCTCCACATCACAAAACAATATCTTCCTGCAACATTTCTACACAGTAGCTCCACATCACAAAACAATTCCTTTCTAAACTGTTCTCAACAGTGGCTACGCATCACAAAATAATACCTTCCTGCAACAGTTTTCCACACTGGCTCCGAATCACAAAACTGTACCTTCTAGCAACAGTTCTTCACACTAGCTCTGAATCACAAAACAATACTTTCCTGCAATAGTTCTCCACACTAGCTCCAAGTCACAAAAAATACTCTCCTCAAAATTTCTACACACTAGCTCCACCTTACAAAACAATATGTTTCTGCAACAGTTCTCCACACTGGATCCGAATCACAAAACTATACCTTCCAGCAACAGTTCTTCACACTAGCTCCGAATCACAAAACTATACATTCCTGCAACAGTTCTACACAATAGCTCCACCTCACAAAACAATACCTTTCTGCAACAGTTCTCTACACTAGCTCCACATCACAAATTAATACCTTACTACAACAGTTCTGCACACTGGCTCCGAATCACAAAACTCTACCTTCCTGCAACAGTTCTACACACTAGCTCCACATCACATAACAATATCTTCCTGCAACATTTCTACACAGTAGCTCCAAATCACAAAACAATACCTATCTAAACTGTTGTCCACACTGGCTACGCATCACAAAATAATACCATACTGCAACAGTTTCCCACACTGGCTCCTTATCACAAAACTATACCTTCCTGCAACAGTTCTTCACACTAGCTACAAATCACAAAACTATACATTGCTGCAACAGTTCTCCACAATAGCTCCACATCGCAAACCAATACCTTTCTGCAACAGTTCTCTACATTAGCTCCACATCACAAAACAATACGTTTCCTCAAGAGTTCTCCATACTGGCTCTGAATCACAAAAGTATAAATTCCTGCAACAGTTCTCCACACTAGATCCACCTCACAAAACAATACCTTTCTGCAACAGTTCTGTACACTAGCTCCACATCACAAAACCATACTTTTCTGCAGCAGTTCTCCACTCTGGCTCCGAATCACCCAACAATACGTTTCTGCAACAGTTCTCCACACTGGCTCAGAATCACAAAACTATACCTTCCAGCAACAGTTCTTCACACTTGCTCCGAATCACAAAACTATACCTTCCTGCAACAGTTCTACACACTAGCTCCACCTCACAAAACAATACCTTTCTGCAACATTTCTCTACACTAGCTCGACATCACAAAATAATACCTGCCTACAACAGTTCTGCACACTGGCTCCGAATCACAGAACTCTACCTTCCTGCAACAGTTCTACACACTAGCTCCACATCACAAAACAATATCTTCCTGCAATATTTATACACAGTAGCTCCACATCACAAAACAATACCTATCTAAACTGTTCTCCACACTGGCTACGCATCACAAAATAATACCTTCCTGCAACAGTTCTCCATACAAGCTCCAACTCACAAAACAATAACTTTCTGCAACAGTTTTCTACACTAGATCCATATCACAAAATAATACCTTCCTCTAACAGTTCTGCACACTGGCTCCGAATCACAAAACTTTACCTAACAGCAACAGTTCTTCACACATGCTCCGAATCAGAAAACTATACCTTCCTGCAAGAGTTCTCCACACCAGCTCCACATCACAAAACAATACCTTGCTGCAACATTTCTACACTGTTGCTTCACATCCTAAAATGATACCTTTCTCCAACAGTTCTCCACACTGGCTATGTATCACAAAATAATAACTTCCTTCAACAGTTCAACACACTGGCTCCGAATCACAAAACTATACCTAATTGCAACAGTTCCCCACACTAGCTCCACATCACAAAACTATACCTTCCTGCAAGACTTCTCTACACTAGCTCCACCTCACAAAATAACAAGTTTTTGCAACAGTTCCCCACACTGGCTCTGAATCACAAAACTATACCTTCTAGCAACAGTTCTCCACAGTAGCTCCACTTCACAAAACACTTCCTTCATGCAAACAGTTCTCCACAATAGCTCCACCTAACAAAACAATAAATTTCTGCAATAGTTCACTACATTAGCTCCAAATCCCAAAACAATACGTTTCTGCAACAGTTCTCCGCACTGGCTCCGATACACAAAACTATACCATCCAGCAACAGTTCTTCACACTATCTCCGAATCACCAAACTATACCTTTCTGCAACAGTTCTACACACTAGCTCCACATCACCAAATAATACCTTCCTACAACAGTTCTGCACACTGGCTCCGAATCATAAAACTCTACATTCCTGCAACAGTTCTACACAGTAGCTCCACATCACAAAACTATATCTTCCTGCAACATTTATACACATAGCTGCACATCACAAAACTATACGTTTATGCAGCAGTTCTCCACAATGGCTCCGAATCACCAAACAATACTTTCCTGCAACAGTTCGCCACACTAGCTCCACCTCACAAATCAATACCTTTCAGCAACAGTTCTCTACACTAGATCCACATCACAAAATAATACCTTCCTGCAACAGTTCTGCATATAGGCTCGGAATCACAAAACTTTAGCTTCCAGCAACAGTTCTTCACACAAGCTCTGAATCACAAACTATACCTTCCTGCAAGAGTTCTCCACACTAGCTCCACCTCACAAAATAATACGTTTTTGCAACAGTTCCCCACACTGGCTCCGAATCACAAAACTTTACTTTCCTGCAACAGTTCTCCACACTATATCCACCTCACAAAATAATACGTTTTTGCAACAGTTCCCCACACTGGCTCCGAATCACAAAACTATAACTTCCAGCTACAGTTCTCCACAGTAGCTCCAACTCACAAAACAATAACTTTCTGCAACAGTTCTCCACACTGGTTCTGAAACACAAAACTATACCTTCCAGCAACAGTTCTTCACACTAGTTCCGAATCATAAAACTATATCTTCCTGCAACAGTTCTACACACTAGCTCCACTTCACAAAACTATACCTTCCTGCAAACGTACTCCACAGTAGCTCCACTTCATAAAACACTACCTTCATGCAAACAGTTCTAAACAATAGCTAAACCTCACAAAACAATACCTTTCTGCAACAGTTCCCTACATTAGCTCCACACCATAAAACAATACGTTTCTGCAACAGTTTTCCACACTGGCTCCGAATCACAAAAGTATATCTTCCTGCAACAGTTCTACACACTAGCTCCATATCACAAAACAATACCTTTCTGCAACAGTTCTCTACACTAGCTCCACATCACAAAACAGTACGCTTCTGCAGCATTTCTCCACACTGGTTCCGAATTACCAAACTATACCTTCCTGCAACAGTTCTACACACTATCTCCACATCACAAAACAATACCTTCCTGCAAATTTTCTACACAGTAGCTCCACATCACAAAACAATTCCTTTCTAAACTCTTCTCCACACTGGCTACGGATCACAAAATAATGACTTCCTGCAACAGTTTTCCACACTGGCTCCACCTCACAAAACTATACCTTCCAGCAACATTTCTCCACACTAGCTCCAAGTCACAAAACAATACTTTCCTGAAACATTTCTACACACAGGCTCCACATCACAAAACTATGCCTTCCTGCAACTTTCCTACACACTAGCTCCACCTCACAAAACAATACGTTTCTGCAACAGTTCCCCACACTGGCTCCGAATCACAAAACTATACCTTCCAGCAACAGTTCTTCACACTAGCTCCGAATCACAAAACTATATCTTCCTGCAACAGTTCTACAGACTAGCTCCACATCACAAAACTATACCTTCCTGCAACAGTTCTCCACACTAGCTTCAAATCACAAAACAATATTTTCCTGCAACATTTCTACACACTAGCTCCACATCACAATTCTATACCTTCCTGCAAGTGTTCTCCACACTAGCTCCACCTCACAAATTAACACGTTTTTGCAACAGATCCCCACACTGGCTCCACCTCACAAAACTATACCTTCCAGCAACATTTCTCCACACTAGCTCCAAATCACAAAACAATACTTTCCTGCAACATTTCTACACACTAACTCCACATCACAAAACTATACCTTGCTGTAACAGTTCTCCACACTAGCTCCACCTCACAAAACAATACCTTTCTGCAACAGTTCTCTACACTAGCTCCACATCACAAAAGAATACGTTTCTGCAGTAGTTCCTCACACTGCCTCTGAATCACCAAACAATACTTCCAGCAACATTTCTCCACACTAGCTCCACCTCACAAAACAATAACTTTCTGCAACAATTTTCTACACAGGATACACATCACAAAATAATTGTTTCCTGCAACAGTTCTGCACACTGGCTCCGAATCACAAAACTTTACCTTCCAGCAACTGTTCTTCACACAAGCTCCGAATCACAAAACTATACCTTCCTGCAAGAGTTTTCCACACTAGCTCCACATCACAAAATTATACCTTCCAGCAACAGTTCTCCACACTAGCTCCAAATCACAAAACAATACTTTCCTGCAACATTTCTACACACTAGCTCCAGATCACAAAACTATACCTTGCTGCAACAGTTCTCCACACTAGCTCCACCTCACAAAACAATACCTTTCTAAAACAGTTCTCTACACTAGCTACATATCACAAAACAATACGTTTCTGCAACAGCTCTCCACACTGGCTCCGTATCACAAAACTATACCTTTCTGCAACATTTCTCCACACTAGCACCACCTCACAAAACAATACCTTTCTGCAACAGTTTTCTACACTAGCTCCACATCACAAAAGAATACGTTTCTGCAGTAGTTCTTCACACCTGGCAACGAATCACCAAACAATACCTTCCTGCAACATTTCTCCACACTAGCTGCACCTCACAAAACAATAACTTTCTGCAACAATTTTCTACACAAGATACACATCACAAAATAATTCCTTCCTGCAACAGTTCTGCACACTGGCTCCGAATCACAAAACTTTACCTTCCTGCAACTGTTCTTCACACAAGCTCCGAATCACAAAACTATACCTTCCTGCAAGAGTTCTCCACACTAGCTCCACCTCACAAAACAATAACTTTCTGCAACAAATTTCTACACAAGATACACATCACAAAATAATTCCTTCCTGCAACAGTTCTACACACTGGCTCCGAATCACAAAAGTATAACATCCTGCAACATTTCTCCACACTAGCTCCACCTCACAAAACAATACCTTCCTGCAAGAGTTCTCCACACTAGCTCCACATCACAAAACTATACCTCCCTGCAAGAGTTCTCCACACTAGCTCCACCTCACAAAATAACAGGTTTTTGCAACAGTTCCCCACACTGGCTCCGAATCACAAAACTATATCTTCCTGCAAGAGTTCTCCACACCGGCTCCACCTCACAAAACAATATTTCCTGCCACATTTCTACACACTAGCTCCACATCACAAAACTATATCTTGCTGCAACAGTTCTCCACACTAGCTCCAACTCACAAAACAATACCTTTCTGCAACAGTTCTCTACACTAGCTCCATATCACAAAAAAATACGTTTCTGCATCAGTTCTCCACACTGGCTCAGAATCACAAATCTATACCTTCCAGCAACAGTTCTTCACACTAGCTCAGAATCACAAAACTATACCTTCCTGAAACAGGTCTACACACTAACTCCACATCACAAAACTATACGTTTCAGCAACCGTTCTCCACAGTAGCTCCACTTCACAAAACACTACCTTCATGCAAACAGTTCTCCACAATAGCTCCACCTCACAAAACAATACCTTTCTGCAACAGTTCTCTACATTATGTCGACATCACAAAACAATACGTTTCTGCCACAGTTCTCCACACTGGCTGCGAATCACATAAGTATATCTTCCTGCAACAGTTCTACACAGTAGCTCCACATCACAAAACAATACCTTCCTGCAACATTTATACACATAGCTGCACATCACAAAACTATACGTTTATGCAGCAGTTCTCCACAATGGCTCCGAATCACCAAACAATACTTTCCTGCAACAGTTCGCCACACTAGCTCCACCTCACAAATCAATACCTTTCAGCAACAGTTCTCTACACTAGATCCACATCACAAAATAATACCTTCCTGCAACAGTTCTGCATATAGGCTCGGAATCACAAAACTTTAGCTTCCAGCAACAGTTCTTCACACAAGCTCTGAATCACAAACTATACCTTCCTGCAAGAGTTCTCCACACTAGCTCCACCTCACAAAATAATACGTTTTTGCAACAGTTCCCCACACTGGCTCCGAATCACAAAACTTTACTTTCCTGCAACAGTTCTCCACACTATATCCACCTCACAAAATAATACGTTTTTGCAACAGTTCCCCACACTGGCTCCGAATCACAAAACTATAACTTCCAGCTACAGTTCTCCACAGTAGCTCCAACTCACAAAACAATAACTTTCTGCAACAGTTCTCCACACTGGTTCTGAAACACAAAACTATACCTTCCAGCAACAGTTCTTCACACTAGTTCCGAATCATAAAACTATATCTTCCTGCAACAGTTCTACACACTAGCTCCACTTCACAAAACTATACCTTCCTGCAAACGTACTCCACAGTAGCTCCACTTCATAAAACACTACCTTCATGCAAACAGTTCTAAACAATAGCTAAACCTCACAAAACAATACCTTTCTGCAACAGTTCCCTACATTAGCTCCACACCATAAAACAATACGTTTCTGCAACAGTTTTCCACACTGGCTCCGAATCACAAAAGTATATCTTCCTGCAACAGTTCTACACACTAGCTCCATATCACAAAACAATACCTTTCTGCAACAGTTCTCTACACTAGCTCCACATCACAAAACAGTACGCTTCTGCAGCATTTCCTCCACACTGGTTCCGAATTACCAAACTATACCTTCCTGCAACAGTTCTACACACTATCTCCACATCACAAAACAATACCTTCCTGCAAATTTTCTACACAGTAGCTCCACATCACAAAACAATTCCTTTCTAAACTCTTCTCCACACTGGCTACGGATCACAAAATAATGACTTCCTGCAACAGTTTTCCACACTGGCTCCACCTCACAAAACTATACCTTCCAGCAACATTTCTCCACACTAGCTCCAAGTCACAAAACAATACTTTCCTGAAACATTTCTACACACAGGCTCCACATCACAAAACTATGCCTTCCTGCAACTTTCCTACACACTAGCTCCACCTCACAAAACAATACGTTTCTGCAACAGTTCCCCACACTGGCTCCGAATCACAAAACTATACCTTCCAGCAACAGTTCTTCACACTAGCTCCGAATCACAAAACTATATCTTCCTGCAACAGTTCTACAGACTAGCTCCACATCACAAAACTATACCTTCCTGCAACAGTTCTCCACACTAGCTTCAAATCACAAAACAATATTTTCCTGCAACATTTCTACACACTAGCTCCACATCACAATTCTATACCTTCCTGCAAGTGTTCTCCACACTAGCTCCACCTCACAAATTAACACGTTTTTGCAACAGATCCCCACACTGGCTCCACCTCACAAAACTATACCTTCCAGCAACATTTCTCCACACTAGCTCCAAATCACAAAACAATACTTTCCTGCAACATTTCTACACACTAACTCCACATCACAAAACTATACCTTGCTGTAACAGTTCTCCACACTAGCTCCACCTCACAAAACAATACCTTTCTGCAACAGTTCTCTACACTAGCTCCACATCACAAAAGAATACGTTTCTGCAGTAGTTCCTCACACTGCCTGTGAATCACCAAACAATACTTCCAGCAACATTTCTCCACACTAGCTCCACCTCACAAAACAATAACTTTCTGCAACAATTTTCTACACAGGATACACATCACAAAATAATTGTTTCCTGCAACAGTTCTGCACACTGGCTCCGAATCACAAAACTTTACCTTCCAGCAACTGTTCTTCACACAAGCTCCGAATCACAAAACTATACCTTCCTGCAAGAGTTTTCCACACTAGCTCCACATCACAAAATTATACCTTCCAGCAACAGTTCTCCACACTAGCTCCAAATCACAAAACAATACTTTCCTGCAACATTTCTACACACTAGCTCCAGATCACAAAACTATACCTTGCTGCAACAGTTCTCCACACTAGCTCCACCTCACAAAACAATACCTTTCTAAAACAGTTCTCTACACTAGCTACATATCACAAAACAATACGTTTCTGCAACAATTTTCTACACAAGATACACATCACAAAATAATTCCTTCCTGCAACAGTTCTGCACACTGGCTCCGAATCACAAAACTTTACCTTCCTGCAACTGTTCTTCACACAAGCTCCGAATCACAAAACTATACCTTCCTGCAAGAGTTCTCCACACTAGCTCCACCTCACAAAACAATAACTTTCTGCAACAAATTTCTACACAAGATACACATCACAAAATAATTCCTTCCTGCAACAGTTCTACACACTGGCTCCGAATCACAAAAGTATAACATCCTGCAACATTTCTCCACACTAGCTCCACCTCACAAAACAATACCTTCCTGCAAGAGTTCTCCACACTAGCTCCACATCACAAAACTATACCTCCCTGCAAGAGTTCTCCACATTAGCTCCACCTCACAAAATAACAGGTTTTTGCAACAGTTCCCCACACTGGCTCCGAATCACAAAACTATATCTTCCTGCAAGAGTTCTCCACACCGGCTCCACCTCACAAAACAATATTTCCTGCCACATTTCTACACACTAGCTCCACATCACAAAACTATATCTTGCTGCAACAGTTCTCCACACTAGCTCCAACTCACAAAACAATACCTTTCTGCAACAGTTCTCTACACTAGCTCCATATCACAAAACAATACGTTTCTGCAACAGTTCTCCACACTGGCTCAGAATCACAAATCTATACCTTCCAGCAACAGTTCTTCACACTAGCTCAGAATCACAAAACTATACCTTCCTGAAACAGGTCTACACACTAACTCCACATCACAAAACTATACGTTTCAGCAACCGTTCTCCACAGTAGCTCCACTTCACAAAACACTACCTTCATGCAAACAGTTCTCCACAATAGCTCCACCTCACAAAACAATACCTTTCTGCAACAGTTCTCTACATTATGTCGACATCACAAAACAATACGTTTCTGCCACAGTTCTCCACACTGGCTGCGAATCACATAAGTATATCTTCCTGCAACATTTCTCCACACTAGCTCCACCTCACAAAACAATACCTTCCTGCAACAGTTGTACACAGTAGCTCCACAACACAAAACAATACATTTCTGCAACAGTTCTCTACACTAGCTCCACATCACAAAACAATATGTTTCTGCAGCAGTTCTCCACACTGGCTCCGAATCACCAAACAATACATTACTGCAACAGTTCTCCACACTAGCTCCACCTCACAAAACATTACATTTCTGCAACAGTTTTCTACACCAGATCCACATCACAAAATAATACCTTCTGTAACAGTTCTGCACACTGGCTCCGAATCACAAAACTTTACCTTCCAGCAACAATTCTTCACACAAGCTCCGAATCACAAAACAAAACCTTCCAGCAACAGTTCTTCACACTAGCTCCACATCACAATTCTATACCTTCCTGCAAGTGTTCTCCACACTAGCTCCACCTCACAAAATAACACGTTTTTGCAACAGTTCCCCACACTGGCTCCAAATCACAAAATTATACCTTCAAGCAACAGTTCTCCACACTAGCTCCAAATCACAAAACAATACTTTCCTGCAACATTTCTACACACTAGCTCCAGATCACAAAACTATACCTTGCTGCAACAGTTCTCCACACTAGCTCCACCTCACAAAACAATACCTTTCTGCAACAGTTCTCTACACTAGCTACATATCACAAAACAATACGTTTCTGAAACAGTTCTCCACACTGGCTCCGTATCACAAAACTATACCTTTCTGCAACATTTCTCCACACTAGCACCACCTCACAAAACAATACCTTTCTGCAACAGTTTTCTACACAAGATACACATCACAAAATAATTCCTTCCTGCAACAGTTCTGCACACTGGCTCCGAATCACAAAACTTTACCTTCCTGCAACTGTTCTTCACACAAGCTCCGAATCACAAAACTATACCTTCCTGCAAGAGTTCTCCACACTAGCTCCACATCACAAAACAATAACTTTCTGCAACAAATTTCTACACAAGATACACATCACAAAATAATTCCTTCCTGCAACAGTACTACACACTGGCTCCGAATCACAAATGTATAACATCCTGCAACATTTCTCCACACTAGCTCCACCTCACAAAACAATACCTTCCTGCAAGAGTTCTCCACACTAGCTCCACATCACAAAACTATACCTCCCTGCAAGAGTTCTCCACACTAGCTCCACCTCACAAAATAACAGGTTTTTGCAACAGTTCCCCACACTGGCTCCGAATCACAAAACTATACCTTCCTGCAAGAGTTCTCCACACCGGCTCCACCTCACAAAATAACAGGTTTTTGCAACAGTTCCCCACACTGGCTCCGAATCACAAAACTATACTTTCCAGCAACAGTTCTCCACACTAGCTCCAAATCACAAAACAATATTTCCTGCCACATTTCTACACACTAGCTCCACATCACAAAACTATATCTTGCTGCAACAGTTCTCCACACTAGCTCCAACTCACAAAACAATACCTTTCTGCAACAGTTCTCTACACTAGCTCCATATCACAAAACAATATGTTTCTGCAACAGTTCTCCACACTGGATGCGAATCACAAATCTATACCTTCCAGCAACAGTTCTTCACACTAGCTCAGAATCACAAAACTATACCTTCCTGAAACAGGTCTACACACTAACTCCACATCACAAAACTATACGTTTCAGCAACCGTTCTCCACAGTAGCTCCACTTCACAAAACACTACCTTCATGCAAACAGTTCTCCACAATAGCTCCACCTCACAAAACAATACCTTTCTGCAACAGTTCTCTACATTATGTCGACATCACAAAACAATACGTTTCTGCCACAGTTCTCCACACTGGCTGCGAATCACATAAGTATATCTTCCTGCAACATTTCTCCACACTAGCTCCACCTCACAAAACAATACCTTCCTGCAACAGTTGTACACAGTAGCTCCACATCACAAAACTATACCTTCCTGCAACAGTTCTCCACACTTGATCCAAATCACAAAACAATACTTTCCTGCAACATTTCTACACACTAGCACCACATCACAAAACATTACCTTAACGCAACAGTTCTCTACACTAGCTCCACAACACAAAACAATACGTTTCTGCAACAGTTCTCCACACTGGCTCCGAATCACAAAACTATACCTTCCAGCAACAGTTCTTCACACTAGCTCCGAATCAGAAAACTATACCTTCCTGCAACAGTTCTACACATTACCTCCACCTCACAAACAATACATTTCTGCAATAGTCCTCTACACTAGCTCCACATCACAAATTAATACCTTCCAACTACAGTTCTGCACACTGGCTCCGAATAACAAAACTCTACCTTTCTGCAACAGTGCTCTACACTAGATGCACATCACAAAATAATACCTTCCTGCAACAGTTCTGCATACTGGCTCAGAATCACAAAACTATACCTTCCTGCAAGAGTTCTCCACACTAGCTCCACCTCACAAAATAATACGTTTTTGCAGCAGTTCCCCACACTGGCTCCGAATCACAAAACTATACCTTCCTGCAACAGTTCTTCACACAAGCTCCGAATCACAAAACAATACCTTTCTGCAACAGTTATTTATACTAGCTCCACATCACAAAACAATATGTTTCTGCAGCAGTTCTCCACACTGGCTCCGAATCACCAAACAATACATTACTGCAACAGTTCTCCACACTAGCTCCACATCACAAAACTATACCTTCCTGCAACAGTTCTGCACACTATCTCCACCTCACAAAACAAGACCTTTCTGCAACAGTTTTCTACACCAGATCCACATCACAAAATAATACCTTCTGTAACAGTTCTGCACACTGGCTCCGAATCACAAAACTTTACCTTCCAGCAACAATTCTTCACACAAGCTCCGAATCACAAAACAAAACCTTCCAGCAACAGTTCTTCACACAAGCTCCGAATCACAAAACTATACCTTCCTGCAAGTGTTCTCCACACTAGCTCCACCTCACAAAATAATACGTTTTTGCAACAGTTCCCCACACTGGCTCCGAATCACAAAACTATACCTTCCTGCAAGAGTTCTCCACACTAGCTCCACCTCAAAAAATAATACGTTTTTGCAACAGTTCCCCACACTGGCTCCGAATCACAAAAATATACCTTCCAGCAACAGTTCTTCACACTAGCTCCGAATCACAAACCAATACTTTCCGGCAACATTTCTCCACACTAGCTCCATATCACAAAACTATACCTTGCTGCAACAGATCTCCACACTACCTCCACCTCTCAAAACAATACCATTCTGCAACAGTTCTCTACACTAGCTCCACATCACAAAAAAATACGTTTCTGCAACAGTTCCCCACACTGGCTCCGAATCACAAAACTATTCCTTCCAGCAACAGTTCTTCACACTAGCTCCGAATCACAAACCTATACCTTCCTGCAACAGTTCTACACACTAGCTCCACCTCACAAAACAATACCTTTCTGCAACAGTTCTGTACACTAGCACCACATCACAAATTATTACCTTCCTACAAAAGTTCTGAACACTGCCTCCAAATCACAAAATTCTACCTTCCTGCAACAGTTCTACCCACTAGCTCCACATCACAAAACAATTTCTTCCTGCAACATTTCTGCACAGTAGTTCTACATCACAAAACAATACCTATCAAAACTGTTGTCAACACTGGCTACACATCACAAAATAATACCTTCCTCCAACAGTTTCCCAGACTGGCTCCTAATCACAAAACTATACCTAACAGCAACAGTTCTTCACACTAGCTCCGAATCACAATACAATACTTTCCTGCAACATTTCTACACACTAGCTACAAGTCACAAAACTATACCTTCCTGCAACAGTTCTCCACAATAGCTCCAACTCACAAATCAATACGTTTCTGCAACCGTTTCCCACACTGGCTCCGAATCACAAATCTATACCTTCCAGCAACAGTTCTTCACACTAGCTCCGAATCACAAAGCAATAATTTCCTGCAAACTTTCTACACACTAGCTCCACATCACAAAACTGTACCTCCCTGCAACCATTCTCCACAGTAGCTCCACTTCTCAAAACACTACTTTCATGCAAACAGTTCTCCACAATATCTCCACCTCACAAAACAATATCTTTCTGCAACAGTTCTCTACATTAGCTCCACATCACAAAAAAATACGTTTCTGCAACAGTTCTCCACACTGGCTCCGAATCACAAAAGTATAACTTCCTGCAACAGTTCTCCATACTAGCTCCACTTCACAAAACAATATCTTTCTGCAACAGTTCTTTATACTAGCTCCACATCACAAAACATTATGTTTCTGCAGCAGTTCTCCACACTGGCTCAGAATCACCAAACAATACATTCCTGCAACAGTTCTCCACACTAGCTCCACCTCACAAAACAATACATTTCTGCAATAGTTTTCTACACTAGATCCACATCACAAAATAATACCTTCCTGCAACAGTTCTGCACACTGGCTCCGAATCACAAAACTTTACCTTCCAGCAACAGTTCTTCACACAAGCTTCGAATCACAAAACAATACCTTCCAGCAACAGTTCTTCACACTAGCTCCGAATCACAAAACTATACCTTCCTGCAACCGTTCTCCACAGTAGCTCAACTTCACAAAACACTACCTTCATGCAAACAGTTCTACACAATAGCTCTAACTTTCAAAACAATACCTTTCTACAACAGTTCTCTACATTAGCTCCACATCACAAAACAATACGTTTCTGCAACAGTTCTCCATACTGGCTCTGAATCACAAAATTATAACTTCCTGCAACAGTTCTCCACACTAGCTCCACCTCACAAAACAGTACCTTTCTGCAACAGTTCTCCACACTGTCTCCGAATCACCCAACAATACCTTCCTGCAACAGTTCTCCACATAAGCTCCGAATCACAGAACTATTCCTTCCTGCAAGAGTTCTCGACACTAGCTCGACATCACAAAACAATACCTTCCTGCAACATTTCTACACATTAGCTCTACATCACGAAAAGATACATTTCTGCAACTGTTCTCCACACTGGCTATGTATCACAAACTAATAACTTCCTGCAACAGTTCTACACACTGGATCCGAATCACAAAACTATAACTAATTGCAACAGTTCCCCACACTAGCTCCACATCACAAAACTATACCTTCCTGCAACAGTTCTCCACACTAGCTCCAAATCACAAAACAATACTTTCCTGCAACATTTCTACAGACTAGCTCCACATCACAAAATAATACGTTTTTGCAACAGTTCCCCACACTGGCTCCGAATCACAAAACTATACCTTCCATCAACAGTTCTTCACACTAGCTTCGAAACACAAAACAATACTTTCCTGCAACATTTCTACACACTAACTCCACATCACAAAACTATACATTCCTGTAACAGTTCTCCACACTAGCTCCACCTCAAAAAACAATACGTTTCTGCAGCAGTTCTCCACACTGGCTCCGAATCACCAAACAATACCTTCCTGCAACAATTCTCCACACTAGCTCCACCTCACAAAACAATACGTTTCTGCAGCATTTCTCCACACTGGCTCCGAATTACCAAACCATACCTTCCTGCAACAGTTCTACACACTATCTCCACATCACAAAACAATACCTTCCTGCCAAATTTCTACACAGTAGTTCCACATCACAAAAAAATTCCTTTCTAATCTCTTCTCCACACTGGCTACGCATCACAAAATAATACATTCCTGCAACATTTTTCCACACTCCCTCTACCTCACAAAACTATACCTTACAGCAACAGTTCTTCATACTAGCTCCGAATCACAAAACAATACTTTCCTGCAACACTTCTCCACACTAGCTCCAAGTCACAAAACAATACTTTCCTGCAACATTCCTAAACACAGGCTCCACATCACAAAACTATACCTTCCTGCAACTGTTCTCCACACGAGCTCCACCTCACAAAACAATACGTTTCTGCAACAGTTCCCCACACTGGCTCAGAATCACAAAACTATACCTTCCAGCAACAGTTCTTCACACAAGCTCCGAATCTCAAAACTATACCTTCCTGCAACCTTTCTACACAGTAGCTCCACATCACAAAACTATACCTTCCTGCAACTGTTCTCCACACTAGCTCCACCTCACAAAACAATACATTTCTGCAAAAGTTTTCTACACTAGATCCACATCACAAAATAATACCTTCCTGCAACAGTTCTGCACACTGGCTCCGAATCACAAAACTTTACCTTCCAGCAACAGTTCTTCACACAAGCTTCGAATCACAAAACAATACCTTCCAGCAACAGTTCTTCACACTAGCTCCGAATCACAAAACTATACCTTCCTGCAACAGTTCTTCACACAAGCTCCGAATCACAAAACTATACCTTCCTGCAAGAGTTCTCCACACTAGATCTACCTCACAAAATAATACGTTTTTGCAACTATCCCCACACTGGCTCCGAATCATAAAACTATACCTTCCTGCAACAGTTCTCCACACTAGCTCCACATCACAAAATAATACGTTTTTGCAACAGTTCCGCACACTGGCTCCGAATCACAAAACGATACCTTCCAGCAACAGTTCTTCACATTAGCTCCGAGTCACAAACAATACTTTCCTGCAACATTTCTACACACTAGTTCCACATCACAAAATTATACCTTCCTGCAACAGTTCTCCACACTACCTCCACCTCACAAAACAATACCATTCTGCAACAGTTCTCTACACTAGCTCCACATCAAAAACCATACGTTTCTGCAACAGTTCTCCACACTGGCTCCGAATCACAAAACTATACCTTCCATCAACAGTTCTTCACACTAGCTTTGAATCACAAAACTATACCTTGATGCAAAATTTCTACACACTAGCTCCACATCACAAAACAATACCTTCCTGCAAGTGTTCTCCACACTAGCTCCACCTCACAAAACAATACCTTTCTGCAACTGTTCTCTACACTAGCTCCACATCAAAAAACAATACGTTTCTGCAGCATTTCTCCACACTGGCTCCGAATTACCAAACAATACCTTCCTGCAACAGTTCTACACACTATCTCCACATCACAAAACAATACCTTCCTGCCAAATTTCTACACAGTAGTTCCACATCACAAAACAATTCCTTTCTAAACTCTTCTAAACAATGGATACGCATCACAAAATAATACCTTCCTGCAACATTTTTCAAGACTGGCTCTACATCACAAAACTATACCTTCCAGCAACAGTTATTCACACTAGCTCCAAATCACAAAACAATACTTTCCTGCAACACTTCTCCACACTAGCTCCAGTCACAAAACAATAATTTCCTTCAACATTCCTACACACAGGATACACATCACAAAACTATACCTTCCTGCAACTGTTCTCCACACTAGCTCCACCTTACAAAACAATACGTTTCTGCAACAGTTCCCCACACTGGCTCAGAATCACAAAACTATACCTTCCAGCAACAGTTCTTCACAAAAGCTCCGAATCTCAAAACTATACCTTCCTGCAATAGTTCTCCACACTAGGTCCACATCAAAAACAATACCTTCCTGCAACATTTCTACACAGTAGCTCCACATCACAAAAAGATACCTTTCTGCAACTGTTCTCCACACTGGCTATGTATCACAAAATAATACCCTCCTCCAACAGTTCTACACACTGGCTCCGAATCACAAAACTATAACTAATTGCAAGAGTTCCCCACACTAGCTCCACATCACAAAACTATACCTTCCTGCAACAGTTCTCCACACTAGCTCCAAATCACAAATCAATAATTTCCTGCAACATTCCTAAACACAGGCTCCACATCACAAAACTATACCTTCCTGCAACTGTTCTCCACACTAGCTCCACCTCACAAAACAATACGTTTCTGCAACAGTTCCCCACACTGGCTCAGAATCACAAAACTATACCTTCCAGCAACCGTTCTTCACACAAGCTCCGAATCTCAAAACTATACCTTCCTGCGATAGTTCTCCAACTACGTCCACATCAAAAAACAATACCTTCCTGCAACCTTTCTACACAGTAGCTCCACATCACAAACTATACCTTCCGGCAACTCTTCTCCACACTAGCTCCACCTCACAAAACAATACATTTCTGCAACAGTTTTCTACACTAGATCCACATCACATAACTATACCTTCCTGCAACAGTTCTCCACACTAGCTCCACCTCACACAATAACACGTTTTTGCAACAGTTCCTCACACTGTCTCCGAATCACAAAACTATACCTTCCAGCAACAGTTCTCCACACTAGCTCCAAATCACAAAACAATACTTTCCCGCAACATTTCTACACACTAGCTCCACATCACAAAACTATACCTTGCTGCAACAGTTCTCTTCACTAGCTCCAAATCACAAAACTATAAGTTTCTGCAGGAGTTCTCCACACTGGCTCCGAATCACCAAACAATATCTTCAAGCAACAGTTCTACACACTAGCTCCACATCACAAAACAATACCTTCCTGCAACATTTCTACACAGTAGCTCCACATCACAATACAATTCCTTTCTAAACTGTTCTCAACAGTTGCTACGCTTCACAAAATAATACCTTCCTGCAACAGTTTTCCACACTGGCTCCGAATCACAAAACTGTACCTTCTAGCAACAGTTCGTCACACTAGCTCTGAATCACAAAACAATACTTTCCTGCAATAGTTCTCCACACTAGCTCCAAGTCACAAAAAAATACTCTCCTCAAAATTTCTACACACTAGCTCCACCTCACAAAACAATACGTTTCTGCAACAGTTCGCCACACTGGCTCCTAATCACAAAACTATACCTTCCAGCAACAGTTCTTCACGCTAGCTCCGAATCACAAAGCAATAATTTCCTGCAACATTTCTACACACTAGCTCCACATCACAAAACTGTAACTTCCTGCAACCGTTCTCCACAGTAGCTCCACTTCACAAAACACTATATTCATGCAAACAGTTCTCCACAATATCTCCACCTCACAAAACAATATCTTTCTGCAACAGTTCTCTACATTAGCTCCACATCACAAAAAAATACGTTTCTGCAACAGTTCTCCACACTGGCTAAGAATCACAAGAGTATAACTACCTGCAACAGTTCTCCATACTAGCTCCACTTCAGAAAACAATACCTTTCTGCAACAGTTCTTTATACTAGCTCCACTTCACAAAACAATACGTTTCTGCAGCAGTTCTCCACACTGACTCCGAATCACCAAACAATACCTTCCTGCAACAGTTCTCCACACTAGCTCCACGTCACAAAACAATACGTTTCTGCAGCAGTTCTCCACACTGGCTCCGAATCACCAAACAATACCTTCCTGCAACAGTTCTCCACACTAGCTCCACCTCACAAAACAATACCTTTCTGCAACAGTTCTCTACACTACATCCACATCACAAAATAATACGTTCCTGCAACAGTTCTGCACACTGGCTCTGAATCACAAAACTTTACCTTCCAGCAACAGTTCTTCACACAAGCTCAAAATCACAAAACAATACCTTTCTGCACCAGTTCCCTAAACTAGCTCCACATCACAAAACATTACGTTTCTGCAGCACTTCTTCACACTAGCTCCAAATCACAAAACAATACTTTCCTGCAACATTTCTACACACCAGCTCCACATCACAAAAGTATATTTTGCTGCAACAGTTCTCCACACTAGCTCCACCTCACAAAACAATACCTTTCTGCAACAGTTCTCTACACTAGCTCCATATCACAAAAAAATACGTTTCTGCCACAGTTCTCCACACTGGCTCCGAATCACAAATGTATACCTTCCAGCAACAGTTCTACACACTAGCTCCACATCACAAAACTATACCTTCCTGCAACCGTTCTCCACAGGAGCTCAATTTCACAAAACACTACCTTCATGCAAACAGTTCTCCACAATAGTTCCAACTCGCAAAACAATACCTTTCAGCAACAGTTCTCTGCACTAGCTCCACCTCACAAAACAATACGTTTCTGCAGCAGTTCTCCACTCTGGCTCCGAATCACCCAACAATACCTTCCTGCAACAGTTCTCTACACTAGATACACATCACAAAATAATACCTTCATGCAACAGTTCCGCACACTGGCTCCGAATCACAAAATATTACCTTCCAGCAACAGTTCTTCAAACAAGCTCCGAATAACAAAACTATACCTTCCTGCAAGAGTTCTCCACACTAGCTCCACATCACAAAACAATACCTTCCTGCAACATTTCTACACAGTAGCTCCACATCACAAAAAAATAACTTTCTGCAACTGTTCTCCACACTGGCTATGTATCACAAAATAATACCTTCCTGCAACAGTTCTACACACTGGCTCCGAATCACAAAACTATACCTAATTGCAACAGTTCCCCACACTAGCTCCACATCACAAAACTATACCTTCCTGCAACAGTTCTCCACACTAGCTGCAAATCACAAAACAATACTTTCCTGCAACATTTCTACACACTAACTCCACATCACAAAACAATACCTTCCTGCAAGAGTCCTCCACACTAGCTCCACCTCACAAAATAATACGTTTTTGCAACAGTTCCCCACACTGGCTCCGAATCACAAAACTATACCTTCCAGCAACAGTTCTTCACACTAGCTCCGAATCACAAAACAAAACTTTCCTGCAACATTTCTACACACTAGCGCCATATCACAAAACTATAGCTTCCTGTAACAGTTCTCCACACTAGCTCCACCTCACAAAACAATAACTTTCTGCAACCGTTCTCTATACTAGCTCCCCATCACAATACAATACGTTTCTGCAACAGTTCTCCACACTGGCTCCGAATCACTAAACTATACCTTCCAGCAACAGTCTTCACAATAGCTCTGAATCACAAAACTATACCTTCCTGCAACAGTTCTACACACTAGCTCCACATCACAAAACAATACCTTTCTGCAACAGTTCTCTACACTAGCTCCAGATCACAAATTAATACCTTCCTACAACAGTTCTGCACACTGGCTCCGAATCACAAATCTCTACCTTCCTGCACAGTTCTACAAACTAGCTCCACATCACAAAACAATATCTTCCTGCAACATTTCTACACAGTAGCTCCACATGACAAAACAGTACCTATCTAAACTGTTGTCCACACTGGCTATGCATCACAAAATAATACCTTCCTGCAACAGTTTCCCACACTGGCTCAGAATCCCAAAACTATACCTTCCAGCAACAGTTCTTCACACTAGCTCCGAATCACAAAACAATACTTTCCTGCAAAATTTTTACACACAGCTACAAATCACAAAACTATACCTTCCTGTAACAGTTCTCCACAATAGCTCCACATCACAAAACAATACGTTTCTGCAACGGTTCTCCATACTTGCTCCGAATCACAAAAGTATAACTTCCTGCAACAGTTCTCCACACTAGCTCCACCTCACAAAATAATACATTTCTGCAACAGTTCTCTACACTAGATCCACATCACAAAATAATACCTTCCTGCACCTGTTCTGCACACTGGCTCCGAATCACAAAACTTTACCTTCCAGCAACAGTTCTTCACACAAGCTCCGAATCACAAAACAATACCTTCCTGCAACATTTCTACACAGTAGCTCCACATCACAAAACAATACCTTTCTCCAACAGTTCTCCACACTAGCTATGTATCACAAAATAATACCTTCTTGCAACAGTTCTAAACACTGGCTCCGAATCACAAAACTATACCTAATTTCAACAGTTCCCCACACTAGCTCCACATCACAAAACTGTACCTTCTTGCAACAGTTCTGCACACTAGCTATAAATCACAAAACAATACTTTCCTGCAACATTTCTACACAGTACCTCCACATCACAAAACGATACCTTTCTGCAACTGTTCTCCACACTGGCTATGTATCACAAACTAATACCTTCCTGCAACAGTTCTACACACTGGCTCCAAATCACAAAAATATACCTAATTGCAACAGTTTTCCACAGTAGCTCCACATCACAAAACTATAGCTTCCTGCAACAGTTCTCCCCACTAGCTCCAAATGACAAAACAATAATTTCCTGTAACATTTCTACACACTAGCTACACATCACAAAACAATACCTTCCTGCACGAGTTCTACACACTAGCTCCACCTGACAAAATAATACGTTTTTGCAACAGTTCCCCACACTGGCTCCGAATCACAAAACAATACTTTCCAGCAACAGTTCTTCACACTAGCTCCGAATCACAAAACAATACTTTCCTGCAACATTTCTACAAACTAGATCCACATCAAAAAACTATACCTTCCTGTAACAGTTCTCCACACTAGCTCCACCTCACAAAACAATACCTTTCTGCAACAGTTCTCTACACTAGCTCCACATCAAAAAACTATACGTTTCTGCAACAGTTCTCCACACTGGCTCCGAATCAAAAAACTATACATTCCAGCAGCAGTTCTTCACAATAGCTCCGAATCACAAAACTATACCTTCCTGCAACAGTTCTACACACTAGCTCCACCTCACAAAACAATACCTTTCTGCGACAGTTCTCTACACTAGCTACACATCACAAATTAATACCTTCCTACAACAGTTAAGCACACTGCCTCCGAATCACAAAACTCTACCTTCCTGCAACAGTTCTACACACTAGCTCCACATCACAAAACAATACCTTTCTAAACTGTTGTCCACACTGGCTCCGAATCACAAAACTATACCTTCCAGCAACAGTTCTTCACACTAGATCAGAATCACAAAACTATACCTTCCTGAAACAGTTCTACACACTAGCTCCACATCACAAAACTATACCTTCCTGCAAACGATCTCCACAGTAGCTCCACATCACAAAACACTACCTTCATGCAAACAGTTCTCCACAATAGCTCCAAATCACAAATCAATACCTTTCTGCAATAGTTCTCTACATTAGTTGCACAACACAAAACAATGCGTTTCTGCAACAGTTCTCCATACTGGCTCAGAATCACAAAAGTATAACTTCCTGCAACAGTACTCCACACTAGCTCCACCTCACAAAACAATACCTTTCTGCAACAGTTCTCTACACTATATCCACATCACAAAATAATACCTTCTTGCAACAGTTCTGCACACTGGCTCCGAATCACAAAACTTTACCTTCCACAACAGTTCTTCACACAAGCTCCGAATCACAAAACTCTACCTTCCTGCAAGAGTTCTCCACACGAGCTCCACATCACAAATCAATACCTTCCTGCAACATTTCTAAACAGTAGCTCCACATCACAAAACGATACCGTTCTCCAACAGTTCTCCACACTGGCTATGTATCACAAAATAATACCTTCCTGCAACAGTTCTACACACATGCTCCGAATCAGAAAACTATACCTAATTGCAACAGTTCCCCACACTAGCTCCAAATCACAAAACAATACTTTCCTGCAATATATCTACACACTAGCTCCACATCACAAAATTATAACTTCGTGCAAGAGTTCTCCACACTAGCTCCACCTCACAAAATAACATGTTTTTGCAACAGTTCCCCACACTGGCTCTGAATCACAAAACTATACCTTCCAACAACAGTTCTCCACACGAGCTCCAAATCACAAAACAATACTTTCCTGCAAATTTCTACACACTAGCTCCACATCACAAAACTATACCTTGCTGCAACAGTTCTCCACACTAGCTCCACCTCACAAAACAATATGTTTCTGCAACAGGTCTCCACACTAGCTCCCAATCACAAAAGTATAATTTCCTGCAACTGTTCTCCACACTAGCTCCACCTCACAAAATAACACGTTTTTGCAACAGTTCCCCACACTGGCTCCGAATCACAAAACTCTACCTTCCAGCAACAGTTCTTCACACTAGCTCCGAATCACAAAACTATATCTTCCTGCAACAGTTCTACACACTAGCTCCACATCCAAAACTATACCTTCCTGCAACAATTCTCCACACTAGCTCCAAATCACAACACAATACTTTCCTGCAACATTTCTAACACTAGCTCCACATCACAAAACTATACCTTCCTGCAAGAGTTCTCCACACTAGCTCCACCTCACAAAATAACACGTTTTTGCAACAGTTCCCCACACTGGCTCTGAATCACAAAACTATACATTCCAGCAACAGTTCTCCACACTAGCTCCAAATCACAAAAGAATATTTTCCTGCAACATTTCTACACATTAGCTCCACATCACAAAACTATACCTTGCTGCAACAATTCTCCACACTAGCTCCACCTCACAAAACAATACCTTTCTGCAACAGTTCTCTACACTAGCTCCACATCACAAAACAATATCTTCCTGCAACATTTATACACAGTAGCTCCATATCACAAAACAATACCCATCAAAACTGTTCTCCACAATGGCTACGCATCACAAAATAATACCTTCCTACAAGAGTTCTCCAAACTAGCTCCAACACACAAAACAATATCTTTCTGCAACAGTTTTCTACACTAGATCCACATCACAAAATAATACCTTCTTGCAACAGTTCTGCACACTGGCTCCGAATCAAAAAACTTTACCTTCCAGCAACAGTTCTTCACACAAGCTAAGAATCACAAAACTATACCTTCCTGCAAGAGTTCTCCACACTAGCTCCACATCACAAAACAATACCTTCCTGCAACATTTCTACACAGTAGCTCCACATCACAAAACGATAAATTTCTCCAACAGTTCTCCACACTGGCTATGTATCACAAAATAATACCTTCCTGCAACAGTTCTACACGCTGGCTCCGAATCACAAAACTATACATAATTGCAACAGTTCCCCACACTACCTCCACGTCACATAACTATACCTTCTTGCAACAGTTCTCCATCCTAGCTCCACCTCACAAAATAACACGTTTTTGCAACAGTTCCCCACACTGGCTCCAAATCACAAAACTATACCTTCCAACAACAGTTCTCCACACTAGCTGCACCTCACAAAACAATATGTTTCTGCAACAGTTCTCCACACTGGCTCCACCTCACAAAACAATACAATTCTGCAACAGTTCTCCACACTGGCTCCGAATCACAAAACTATACCTTCCAGCAACAGTTCTTCACACTAGCTCTGAATCACAAATCTATACTTTCCTGCAACAGTTCTACACACTAGCTCCACCTCAAAAAACAATACATTTCTGCAACAGTTCTCTACACTAGCTCCACATCACAAATTAATACATTCTTACAACAGTTCTGCACACTGGCTCCGAGTCACAAAACTCTAACTTCCTGCCACAGTTCTACACTCTAGCTCCACATCACAAAACAATATCTTCCAACATCATTTATACACAGTAGCTCCATATAACAAAACAATACCCATCTAAACTGTTCTCCACAATGGCTACGCATCACAAAATAATACCTTCCTACAACAGTTCTCCAAACTAGCTCCAACACACAAAATAATAACTTTCTGCAACAGTTTTCTACACTAGATCCACATCACAAAATAATACCTTCTTGCAACAGTTCTGCACACTGGCTCCGAATCACAAAACTTTACCTTCCAGCAACAGTTCTTCACACAAGATCTGAATCACAAAACTATACCTTCCTGCAAGAGTTCTCCACACTAGCTCCACATCACAAAACAATACCTTCCTGCAACATTTCTACACAGTCGCTCCACATCACAAAACGATAACTTTCTCCAACAGTTCTCCACACTGGCTATGTATCACAAAATAATACCTTCCTGCAACAGTTCTACACGCTGGCTCCGAATCACAAATCTATACCTAATTGCAACAGTTCCCCACACTACCTCCACGTCGAATAACTATACCTTCTTGCAACAGTTCTCCATCCTAGCTCCACCTCACAAAATAACACCTTTTTGCAACAGTTCCCCACACTGGTTCCAAATCACAAAACTATACCTTCCAACAACAGTTCTCCACACTAGCTGCACCTCACAAAACAATATGTTTCTGCAACTGTTCTCCACACTGGCTCCAAATCACAAAAGTATAACTCCTGCAACTGTTCTCCACACTAGCTCCACCTCACAAAACAATACCTTTCTGCAACAGTTCTCCACACTGGCTCCACCTCACAAAACAATACAATTCTGCAACTGTTCTCCACACTGGCTCCGAATCACAAAACTATACCTTCCAGCAACAGTTCTTCACACTAGCTCTGAATCACAAATCTATACTTTCCTGCAAAAGTTCTACACACTAGCTCCACCTCACAAAACAATACCTTTCTGCAACAGTTCTCTACACTAGATCCACATCACAAATTAATACATTCTTACAACAGTTCTGCACACTGGCTCCGAGTCACAAAACTCTAACTTCCTGCAACACTTCTACACTCTAGCTCCACATCACAAAACAATATCTTCCAACATCATTTATACACAGTAGCTCCATATAACAAAACAATACCCATCTAAACTGTTCTCCACAATGGCTACGCATCACAAAATAATACCTTCCTACAACAGTTCTCCAAACTAGCTCCAACACACAAAACAATAACGTTCTGCAACAGTTTTCTACACTAGATCCACATCACAAAATAATACCTTCTTGCAACAGTTCTGCACACTGGCTCCGAATCACAAAACTTTACCTTCCAGCAACAGTTCTTCACACAAGCTCTGAATCACAAAACTATAGCTTCCTGCAAGAGTTCTCCACACTAGCTCCACATCACAAAACAATACCTTCCTGCAACATTTCTACACAGTCACTCCACATCACAAAACGATAACTTTCTCCAACAGTTCTCAACACTGGCTATGTATCACAAACTAATACCTTCCTGCAACAGTTCTACACGCTGGCTCCGAATCACAAAACTATACCTAATTGCAACAGTTCCCCACACTACCTCCACATCACAAAACTATACATTCTTGCAACAGTTCTCCACAAAGCTCCAAATCACAAAACAGTACTTTCCTGCAACATTTCTACACACTAGATCCACATCACAAAACTATACCTTCCTATAAGAGTTCTCCATACTAGCTCCACCTCACAAAATAAGAGGTTTTTGCAACATTTCACCACACTGGCTCCGAATCACAAAACTATACCTTCCAGCAACAGTTCTCCACACTAGCTCCAAATCACAAAACAATAATTTCCTGCAACATTTCTACACACTAGCTCCACATCACAAAACTATACCTTGCTGCAACAGTTCTCCACACTAGCTCCACCTCACAAAACAATACCTTTCTGCAACAGTTCTCTACACTAGCTCCTTATCACAAAACAATACGTTTGTGCAACAGTTCTCCACACTGGATGCGAATCACAAAACTATACCTTCCAGCAACAGTTCTTCACACTAGCTCAGAATCACAAATCTATACCTTCCTGCAACTGTTCTCCACAGTAGCTCCACTTCACAAAACAATACATTCATGCAAACAGTTCTCCACAATAGCTCCACCTCACAAAAGAATACCTTTCTGCAATAGTTTTCCACACTAGCTCCACATCACAAAACAATACGTTTCTGCAACAGTTCTCCTCACTGGCTCCTAATCACAAAAGTATAACTTCCTGCAACAGTTCTCCACACTAGCTCCACCTCACAAAACAATACCTTTGTGCAACAGTTCTTCACACTGGCTCCACCTCACAAAAGAATACGTTTCTGCAGCAGTTCTCCACACTGGCTCTGAATCACCAAAAAATACCTTCCTGCAACAGTTCTCCTCACTAGCTCCACCTCACAAAACAATAACATTCGGCAACAGTTTTCTGCACTAGATACACATCACAAAATAATACCTTCCTGCAACAGTTCTACACACTAGCTCCGAATCACAAACTTTACCTTCCAGCAACAGTTCTTCACACAAGCTCCGAATCAAAAAACTATACCTTCCTGCAAGAGTTCACACTAGCTCCACATCAAAAAACAATATCTTCCTGCAACATTTCTACACAGTAGCTCTACATCACAAAAATATACCTTTCGGCAACTGTTCTCCACACTGGCTATGTATCACAAAATAATACCTTCCTGCAACAGTTCTACACACTGGCTCAGAATCACAAAACTATACATAATAGCAACAGTTCCCCACACTAGCTCCACATCACAAAACAATATCTTCCTGTAACATTTATACGCAGTGTCTCCACATCACAAATCCATACCTATCTAAACTGTTCTCCACACTGGCTATGCATGACAAAATAATACCTTCCTCCAACTGTTTCCCACACTAGCTCTGAATCACAAAACTATACCTTCCAGCAACATTTCTTCACACTAGCTCCGAATCACAAAACAATACTTTCCTGCAACATTTCTACACACTAGCTCCAAATCACAAAACTATACCTTCCTGCAACATTTCTACACACTAGCACCTCATCACAAAACAATACCTTCCTGCAAGAGATCTCCACACTAGCTCCAACTCACAAAATACCTTCTTGCAACAGTTCTGCACACTGGCTCCGAATCACAAAACTTTACCTTCCAGCAACAGTTCTACACACTAGCTCCTCCTCACAAAAGAATACGTTTTTGCAACAGTTCCCCACACTGGCTCCGAATCACAAAACTATACGTTCCAGCTACAGTTCTGCACACTAGCTCCACCTCACAAAACAATACGTTTCTGCAAAAGTTCTCCACACTAGCTCCACATCACAAAACAATATCTTCCTGCAACATTTATATGCAGTAGCTCCATATCACAAAACAATACCCATCTAAACTGTTCTCCACGATGGCTATGCATCACAAAATAATACCTTCCTACAAGAGTTCTCCAAACTAGCTCCAACAAATAAAACAATATCTTTCTGCAACAGTTTTCTACACTAGATCCACATCACAAAATAATACCTTCTTGCAACAGTTCTGCACACTGGCTCCGAATCACAAAACTTTACCTTCCAGGAACAATTCTTCACACAAGCTCCGAATCACAAAACTATATCTTCCTGCAACAGTTCTCCACACTAGCTCCACCTCACAAAACAATACCTTTCTGCAACAGTTCTCTACACTAGCTCCACATCACAAAACAATATCTTCCTGCAACATTTATACGCAGTACTTCCATATCACAAAACAATACCCATCAAAACTGTTCTCCACAATGGCTACGCATCACAAAATAATACCTTCCTACAAGAGTTCTCCAAACTAGCTCCAACACACAAAACAATATCTTTCTGCAACAGTTTTCTACACTAGATCCACATCACAAAATAATACCTTCTTGCAACAGTTCTGCACACTGGCTCCGAATCACAAAACTTTACTTTCCAGCAACAGTTCTTCACACAAACTCCGAATCACAAAACTATACCTTCCTGCAAAAGTCCTCCACACTAGCTCCACATCACAAAACAATACCTTCCTGCAACATTTCTACACAGTAGCTCCGCATCACAAAACGATAACTTTCTCCAACAGTTCTGCACACTGGCTATGTATCACAAAATAATACCTTCCTGCAACAGTTCTACACGCTGGCTCCGAATCACAAAACTATACCTAATTTCAACAGTTCCCCACACTACCTCCACGTCACATAATTATACCTTCTTGCAACAGTTCTCCATCCTAGCTCCACCTCACAAAATAACACGTTTTTGCAACAGTTCCCCACACTGGCTCCAAATCACAAAACTATACCTTCCAACAACAGTTCTCCACACTAGCTGCACCTCACAAAACAATATGTTTCTGCAACAGTTCTCCACACTGGCTCCACCTCACAAAACAATACAATTCTGCAACAGTTCTCCACACTGGCTCCGAATCACAAAACTATACCTTCCAGCAACAGTTCTTCACACTAGCTCTGAATCACAAATCTATACTTTCCTGCAACAGTTCTACACACTAGCTCCACCTCACAAAACAATACCTTTCTGCAACAGTTCTCTACACTAGCTCCACATCACAAATTAATACATTCTTACAACAGTTCTGCACACTGGCTCCGAGTCACAAAACTCTAACTTCCTGCAACACTTCTACACTCTAGCTCCACATCACAAAACAATATCTTCCAACATCATTTATACACAGTAGCTCCATATAACAAAACAATACCCATCTAAACTGTTCTCCACAATGGCTACGCATCACAAAATAATACCTTCCAACAACAGTTCTCCACACAAGCTGCACCTCACAAAACAATATGTTTCTGCAACTGTTCTCCACACTGGCTCCAAATCACAAAAGTATAACTCCTGCAACTGTTCTCCACACTAGCTCCACCTCACAAAACAATACCTTTCTGCAACAGTTCTCCACACTGGCTCCACCTCACAAAACAATACAATTCTGCAACTGTTCTCCACACTGGCTCCGAATCACAAAACTATACCTTCCAGCAACAGTTCTTCACACTAGCTCTGAATCACAAATCTATACTTTCCTGCAAAAGTTCTACACACTAGCTCCACCTCACAAAACAATACCTTTCTGCAACAGTTCTCTACACTAGCTCCACATCACAAATTAATACATTCTTACAACAGTTCTGCACACTGGCTCCGAGACACAAAACTCTAACTTCCTGCAACACTTCTACACTCTAGCTCCACATCACAAAACAATATCTTCCAACATCGTTTATACACAGTAGCTCCATATAACAAAACAATACCCATCTAAACTGTTCTCCACAATGGCTACGCATCACAAAATAATACCTTCCTGCAACAGTTCTACACACTGACTCAGAATCACAAAACTATACATAATTGCAACAGTTCCCCACACTAGCTCCACATCAGAAAACTATACCTTTTTGCAACAGTTCCCCACACTGGCTCCGAATCACAAAACTATACCTTCCAGCAACAGTTCTTCACACTAGCTCCGAATCACAAAAAAATACTTTCCTGCAACATTTCTACACACTAGCTCCACATCACAAATCTATACCTTCCTGCAACAGTTCTCCACACTAACTCCACCTCACAAAACAATAACTTTCTGCAACAGTTCTCTACACTAGCTCCACATCACAAAACCATACGTTTCTGCAACAGTTCTCCACACTGACTCCGAATCACAAAACTATACCTTCCAGCAAGAATTCTTCACACTAGCTCCGAATCACAAAACTACACATTCCTGCAACAGTTCTACACACTAGCTCCACCTCACAAACTAATACCTTCCTACAACAGTTCTGCACACTGGCTCTGAATCACAAAACTCTACCTTCCTGCAACAGTTCTACACACTAGCTCCACATCACAAAACAATATCTTCCTGTAACATTTATACACAGTGTCTCCACATCACAAAACCATACCTATCTAAACTGTTCTCCACACTGGCTACGCATGACAAAATAATACCTTCCTCCAACTGTTTCCCACACTGGCTCCGAATCACAAAACTATACCTTCCAGCAACATTTCTTCACACTAGCTCTGAATCACAAAACAATACTTTCCTGCAACCTTTCTACACACTAGCTCCAAATCACAAAACTATACCTTCCTGCAACATTTCTACACACTAGCACCACATCACAAAACAATACCTTCCTGCAAGAGATCTCCACACTAGCTCCACCTCACAAAATAATACGTTTTTGCAACAGTTCCCCACACTGGCTCCGAATCTCAAAACTATACCTTCCTGCAACAGTTCTCCACACTAGCTCCTCCTCACAAAATAATACGTTTTTGCAACAGTTCCGCACACTGGCTCCGAATCACAAAACTATACCTTCCAGCTACAGTTCTGCACACTAGCTCCACCTCACAAAACAATACGTTTCTGCAAAAGTTCTCCACACAGGCTCCGAATCACAAAACTATACCTTCCATCAACAGTTCTTCACACTAACTCCGAATCACAAAACTATATCTTCCTGCAACAGTTCTACACACTAGCTCCACATCACAAAACTATACCTTCCTGCAACAGTTCTCCACAGTAGCTCCACTTCACAAAACACTACATTCATGCACAGAGTTCTCCACAATAGCAAAATCACACAAAACAATACCTTTCTGCAACATTTCTCTACACTAGCTCCACATCACAAAACAAAACGTTTCTGCAGCATTTCTCCACACTGGCTCCGAATTACCAAACTAGACCTTCCTGCAACAGTTCTACACAATATCTCCACATCACAAAACAATACCTTCCTGCAAAATTTCTACACAGTAGCTCCACATCACAAAACAATTCCTTTCTAATCTGTTCTCCACACTGGCTAGGCATCACAAAATAATACCTTCCTGCAACAGTTTTCCACACTGGCTGCACCTCACAAAACTATACCTTCCAGCAACAGTTCTTCACACTAGCTCCGAATCACAAAATAATACTTTCCTGCAACACTTCTCCACACTTGCTCCAAGTCACAAAACAATACTTTCCTGCAACATTTCTACACACTAGCTCCACATCACAAAACTATACCTTCTTGCACCTGTTCTCAACACTAGCTCCACCTCACAAAACAATACGTTTCTGCAACAGTTCCCCACACTGGCTCCGAATCACAAAACTATACCTTTTAGCAACAGTTCTTCACACTAGGTACAAATCACAAAACAATACTTTCCTGCAACATTTCTACAAACTAGCTCCACATCAAAAAACTATACCTTCTGTAACTGTTCTCCACACTAGCTCCACCTCACAAAACAATAACTTTCTGCAACAGTTTTCTACACTAGATACACATCACAAAATAATACCTTCCTGCCAAAGTACTGCACACTGGCTCCGAATCACAAAACTTTACCTTCCAGCAACAGTTCTTCACACAAGCTCCGAATCACAAAACTATACCTTCTAGCAACAGTTCTTCACACTAGCTCCACCTCACAAAACAATACCTTTCTGCAACAGATCTCCTCACTAGCCCCACATCACAAAAGAATATGTTTCTGCAGCAGTTCTCCACACTGGCTCCGAATCACCAAACAATACCTTCCTGCAACAGTTCTCCACGCTAGCTCCACCTCACAAAACAATAACTTTCTGCAACAGTTTTCTACACTAGATACACATCACAAAATAATACCTTCCTGCAACAGTTCTCTACACTGCCTCCGAATCACAAAACTTTACCTTCCAGCAACAGTTCTTCACACAAGCTCCGAATAGCAAAATTATACCATCCTGCAAGAGTTCTCCACACTAGCTCCACATCAAAAAACAATACCTTCCTGCAAAATTTCTACACAGTAGCTCCACATCACAAAAAGATACCTTTCTGCAACTGTTATCCACACTAGCACCACATCACAAAACAATACCTTCCTGCAAGAGTTCCCCACACTAGCTCCAAATCACAAAACTATACATTCCTGCAACAGTTCTCCACACTAGCTCCACCTCACAAAACAATGCCTTTCTGCAACAGTTCTCTACACTTGCTCCACATCACAAAACAATACGTTTCTGCAACAGTTCTCCACACTGGCTCCGAATCACAAAACTATACCTTCCAGCAACAGTTCTTCACACTAGCTCCGAATCACAAAACTATACCTTCCTGCAACAGATCTACACACTAGCTCCACCTCACAAAACAATACATTTCTGCAACAGTTCTCTACACTAGCTCCACATCACAAATTAATACCTTCCTACAACAGTTCTGCACACTGGCCCCGAATCACAAAACTCTACCATCCTGCAACAGTTCTACACACTCGCTCCACATCACAAAATAATATCTTCCTGTAAAATTTATACACAGTAGCTCCACATCACAAAACAATACCTATCTAAACTGTTCTCCACACTGGCTACGCATCAAAATAATACCTACCAGCAACAGTTTTCCACACTGGCTCCGAATCACAAAACTATACCTTCCAGCAACAGTTCTTCACACTAGCTCCACCTCACAAAACAATACCTTTCTGCAACAGTTCTCTACACTAGATCCACATCACAAAATAATACCTTCCTGCAACAGTTCTGAATACTGGCTCGGAATCACAAAACTTTACCTTCCAGCAACAGTTCTTCACACAAGCTCCGAATCACAAAACTATACCTTCCTGTAAGAGTTCTCCACACTAGCTCCACCTCACAAAATAATACGTTTTTTGCAACATTTCCCCCACACTGGGTCCGAATCACAAAACTATACCTTCCAGCTACAGTTCTCCACACTAGCTCCACCTCACAAAACAATACCTTTCTGCAACAGTTCTCCACACTGGCTCCGAATCACAAAACTATACCTTCCAGCAACAGTTCTTCACACTAGCTCTGAATCACAAAACTATATCTTCCTGCAACAGTTCTACACACTAGCTCCACATCACAAAACGATACCTTCCTGCAACCGTTCTCCATAGTAGCTCCACTTCACAAAACACTACGTTCATGCAAACAGTTCTCCACAATAGCTAAACCTCACAAAACAATACCTTTCTGCAACAGTTCTCTACATTAGCTCCACACCACAAAACAATACGTTTCTGCAACAGTTCTCCACACTGGCTCCGAATCACAAAAGTATATCTTCCTGCAACAGTTCTACACACTAGCTCTACATCACAAAACGATACCTTTCTGCAACAGTTCTCTACACTAGCTCCTGATCACAAAGCAATTCGTTTCTACAGCAGTTCAACACAGGCTCTGAATCACCAAACAATACCTCCTGCAACAGTTCTACACACTAGATCCACCTCACAAAACTATACCTTTCTGCCACAGTTCTCTACACTAGCTCCACATCACAAAACAATACGTTTCTGCAGCATTTCTCTACACTGGCTCTGAATTACCAAACAATACCTTCCTGCAACAGTTCTACACACTATCGCCACATCACAAAACATTACCTTCCTGCAGAATTTCTACACAATAGCTCCACATCACAAAACGATACCTTCCTGCAACCGTTCTCCATAGTAGCTCCACTTCACAAAACACTACGTTCATGCAAACAGTTCTCCACAATAGCTAAACCTCACAAAACAATACCTTTCTGCAACAGTTCTCTACATTAGCTCCACACCACAAAACAATACGTTTCTGCAACTGTTCTCCATACTGGCTATGTATCACAAAATAATACCTTCCTGCAACAGTTTTTTTTAAATATTTATTTATTTATTATGTATACAATATTCTGTCTGTGTGTATGTCTGCAGGCCAGAAGAGAGCACCAGACGTCATTACAGATGGTTGTGAGCCACCATGTGGTTGCCGGGAATTGAACTCAGGACCTTTGGAAGAGCAGGCAATGCTCTTAACCTGTGAGCCATCTCTCCAGCCCCATTCCTGGAACAGTTTTACACACTGGCTCCGAATCACAAAACTATACCTAATTGCAACAGTTCCCCACACTAGCTCCACATCACAAAACAATACCTTCCTGCAACAGTTCTCCACACTAGCTCCAAGTCACAAAATAATACTTTCCTGCAACTTTTCTACACACTAGCACCACATCAAAAACTATACCTTCCAGCAAAAGTTATTCACACTAGCTCCGAATAACAAAACTATACCTTCCTGCAACTGTTCTACGCACTAGGTCCACCTCACAAAATAATACCTTTCTGCAACAGTTCTCTACAATATCGCCACATCACAAATTTATACCTTCCTGCAACAGTTTCCCACACTGGCTCCGAATCACAAAACTCTACCTTGCAGCAACAGTTCTACACACTAGCTCCACATCACAAAACAATATCTTCCTGCAACATTTCTACACAGTAGCTCCACATCACAAAACGATACATATCTAAACTGTTCTCCACACTGGCTACGCATCACAAAACAATACCTTCCTGAACAGTTTCCAACACTGGCTCCGAATCACAAAATTATACCTACCAGCAATTGTTCTTCACACTAGCTCCGAATTACAAAACAATACTTTTCTGCAACATTTCTACAAACTAGCTCCAAATCACAAAACTTTACCTTCCTGCAACAGTTCTCCACACTAGCTCCACCTCACAAAACAATATTTTTCTGCAACAGTTCTCTACATTACCTCCACATCACAAAACAATACGTTTCTGCAACAGTTCTCCACACTGGATCCGAATCACAAAACAATACCTTCCAGCAAAAGTTCTTCATACAAGCTCCGAGTCACAAAACTATACCTTCCTGCAAGAGTTCTCCACATTAGCTCCACCTCACAAAACAATACGTTTCTGCAACAGTTCCCCACACTGGCTCCGAATCACAAAACTATACATTCCAGCAAAAGTTCTTCACACTAGCTCAGAATTACAAAACAATACTTTTCTGCGACATTTCTACAAACTAGCTCCAAATCACAAAACTATACCTTCCTGCAACAGTTCTCCACACTAGCTCCAAATCACAACACAATACTTTCCTCCAACATTTCTAACACTAGCTCCACATCACAAAACTATACCTTCCTGCAAGAATTCTCCACACTAACTCCACCTCACAAAATAACACGTTTTTGCAACAGTTCCCCACACTGGCTCCGAATCACAAAACTATACCTTCCAGCAACAGTTCTTCACACTAGCTCAGAATCACAAAACTATACCTTCCTGCAACAGTTCTACACACTAACTCCACATCACAAATCTATACCTTCCTGCAACCGTTCTCCACAGTAGGTCCACTTCACAAAACACTACCTTCATGCAAACAGTTCTCCACAGTAGCTTCACCTCACAAAACAATACCTTTCTGCTATAGTTCTCTACATTAGCTCCACATCACAAAACAATACGTTTCTGCAACAGTTCTCCACACTGGCTCTGAATCACAAAAGTATAACTTCCTACAACAGTTCTCCACACTAGCTCCACCTCACAAAACAATACCTTTATGCAACAGTTCTCTACACTAGCTCCACATCACAAAAGAATACATTTCTGCAACAGTTCTCCACACTGGCTCCGAATCACAAAACTATACCTTCCAGCAGCAGTTCTCCACACTGGCTCCGAATCACCAAACAATACCTTCCTGCAACAGTTCTCCACACTAGCTCCACCTCACGAAACAATAACTTTCTGCAACAGTTTTCTACACTAGATCCACATCACAAAATAATACCTTCCTGCAACAGTTCTGCACACTGGCTCCGAATCACAAAACTTTACCTTCCAGCAACAGTTCTTCACACAAGCTCCGAATCACAAAACTATACCTTCCTGCAAGTGTTCTCCACACTAGCTCCACATCACAAAACAATACCTTCCTGCAACATTTCTACACAGTACCTCCACATCACAAAAAGATATCTTTCTGCAACTTTTCTCCACACTGGCTATGTATCACAAAATAATACCTTCCTGCAACAGTTCTGCACACTGGCCCCGAATCACAAAACAATACATTTCTGCAACAGTTCTCTACACTAGATCCACATTACAAAATAATACCTTCCTGCAACAGTTCTGCACACTGGCTCTGAATCACAAAACTTTACCTTCCAGCAACAGTTCTTCACACAAGCTCCAAATCACAAAAATATACCTTTCTGCAAGAGTTCTCCACACTAGCTCCACCTCACATAATAATACGTTTTTGCAACAGTTCCCCACACTGGCTCCGAATCACAAAACTATACCTTCTTGCAACAGTTCTACACAGTAGCTCCACATCACAAAACAATACCTTCTTGCAACATTTCTACACAGTAGCTCCACATCACAAAACAATTCCTTTCTAAACTGTTCTCCACACTGGCTACGCATCACAAAATAATACCTTCCTGCAACAGTTTTCCACACTGGCTCCGAATCACAAAACTTTACTGTCCAGCAACAGTTCTTCACACAAGCTCCGAATCACAAATCTATACATTCCGGCAAGAGTTCTCCACACTAGCTCCACATCACAAAATATTATGTTTTTGCAACATTTCCCACACTGGATCCGAATCACAAAACTATACCTATTTGCAACAGTTCCCCTCACTAGCTCGACATCACCAAACTATACCTTCATGCAACAGTTCTCCACACTAGCTCCAAATCACAAAACAATACCTTTCTGCAACAGTTCTCTACACTAGCTCTACACCACAAATTAATACCTTCTGACAACAGTTCTGCACACTGGCTCGGAATCACAAAACTCTACCTTCCTGCAACACACTAGCTACACATCACAAAACAATATCTTCCTGCAACATTTCTACAGAGTGTCTCCACATCACAAAACTATACCTATCTAAACTGTTCTCCACACTGGCTACGCATCACAAAATAATACCTTCCTGCAACAGTTTCCCACACTGAACCCGAATCACAAAACTATACCTTCCAGCAACAGTTCTTCACACTACCTCCGAATCACAAAACAATACTTTCCTGCAACATTTCTACACATTAGCTCCAAATCACAAAACTATACCTCCCTGCAACAGTTCTCCACACTAACTCCACCTAACAAAACAATACGTGTTTGCACCAGTTCTCTACACTAGCTCCACATCACAAAACGATACGTTTCTGCGGCAGTTCTCCACACTGGCTCTGAATCACCAAACAATACCTTCCTGCAACAGTTCTCCACACTAGCTCCACCTCACAAAAAAATACCTTTCTGCAGCAGTTCTCTACACTAGATCCACATCACAAAATAATACCTTCCTGCAACTGTTCTGCACACTATCTCTGAATCACAAAACATTACCTTCCAGCAACAGTTCTTCACACAAGTTCCAAATCACAAAACTATACCTTCCTGCAAGAGTTCTCCACACTAGCTCCACCTCACAAAATAATACGTTTTTGCAACAGTTCCGCATACTGGCTCCGAATCGCAAAACTATACCTTTCAGCTTCAGTTCTCCACACTAGCTCCAAATCACAAAACAATCCATTTCTGCAACAGTTCTCCACACTGGCTCCGAATCACAAAACTATACCTTCCAGCAACAGTTCTTCACACTAGCGCTGAATCACAAAACTATTTCTTCCAGCAACAGTTCTCTACATTAGCTCCACATCACAAAACCATACGTTTCTGCAGCAGTTCTCCACACTGGCTCCGAATCACCCAACAATAACTTCCTGCAACACTTCTCCACACTAGCTCCAACTCACAAATCAATAACTTTCTGCAACAGTTTTCTACACTAGATCCACATCACAAAATAATACCTTCCTGCATCAGTTCTGCACACTGGCTCCTAATCACAAAACTTTACCTTCCAGCAACAGTTCTACACAAGCTCCGAATCACAAAACTATAACTTCCTGCAAGAGTTCTCCACACTAGCTCCACATCACAAAATATTATGTTTTTGCAACATTTCCCACACTGGATCCGAATCACAAAACTATACCTATTTGCAACAGTTCCCCTCACTAGCTCGACATCACCAAACTATACCTTCATGCAACAGTTCTCCACACTAGCTCCAAATCACAAAACAATACCTTTCTGCAACAGTTCTCTACACTAGCTCCACATCACAAATTAATACCTTCTGACAACAGTTCTGCACACTGGCTCCGAATCACAAAACTCTACCTTCCTGCAACATTTCTACACTCTAGCTCCAAATCACAGAACTATACATTCCTGCAACAGTTCTCCACACTAACTCCACCTCACAAAACAATACCTTTCAGCAACAGTTCTCTACACTAGCTCCACATCACAAAACAATACGTTTCTGCAGCAGTTCTCCACACTGGCTCCGAATCACCAACAATACATTCCTGCAACAGTTCTCCACACTAGCTCCACCTCACAAATCAATAACTTTCCGCAACAGTTCTCTACACTAGATCCAAATCACAAAACTATATCTTCCTGCAACAGTTCTCCACACTAGCACCACCTCACAAAATAATACGATTTTGCAACAGTTCCCCATACTGGCTCCGAATCACAAAAGTATACCTTCCAGCTACAGTTCTCCACACTAGCTCTACCTCACAAAACAACACATTTCTGCAACAGTTCTCCACACGATCTCTGAATCACAAAACTATACCATCCAGCAACAGTTCTTCACACTAGCTCCCAATCACAAAACTATACCTTCCAGCAACAGTTCTTCACACTAGCTCCGAATCACAAATCTATATCTTCCTGCAACAGTTCTACACACTAGCTCCACATCAGAAAGCCATACCTTCCTGCAACCGTTCTCCACAGTAGCTCCACTTCACAAAACACTACCTTCATGCAAACAGTTCTCCACAATAGCTCCACCTCACAGAACAATACCTTTCTGTAAAAGTTCTCTACATTAGCTCCACATCACAAAACTATAGGTTTCTGCAACAGTTCTCCACAATGCCTAAGAATGACAAAAGAATAACTTCCTGCAACAGTTCTACACACTAGCTCCACCTCACGAAACAACACCTTTCTGCAACTGTTGTCTACACTAGCTCCACCTCACAAAACAATACCTTTCTGCAAGAGTTCTCTACACTAGCTCTACATCACAAAACAATACGTTTCTGAAGCAGTTGTCCATACTGGCTCCGAATCACCAAAAATGCCTTCCTGCAACAGTTCTCCACAGTAGCTTCACATCACAAAACAATACCTTCCTGCAACATTTCTACACAGTACCTCCACATCACAAAACAATTGCTTTCTAAACTGTTCTCCACACTGGCTACGCATCACAAAATAATACCTTCCTGCCACAGTTTTCCACACTGGCTCCGAATCAAAAAACTATACCTTCCAGCAACAGTTCTTCACAGTAGCTCTGAATCACAAAACAATACTTTCCTGCAACATTTCTCCACACTAGCTCCAAGTCACAAAACAATACTTTCCTGGAACATTTCTACACACTACCTCCACATCACAAAAATATACCTTCCTGCAACTGTTCTCCACACTAGCTCCACCTCTCTAAACAATACGTTTCTGCAACAGTTCCCCACAATGGATCCGAATCACAAAACTATACCTTCCAGCAACAGTTCTTCACACTAGCTCCAAATCACAAAACAATACTTTCCTGCAACATTTCTAAAAACTAGCTCCACATCACAAAACTATAACTTGCTGCAACCGTTCTCCACAGTAGCTCCACTTCAGAAAACACCACCTTCATGCAAACAGTCCTCCACAATAGGTAAACCTCACAAAACAATACCTTTCTGGAACAGTTCTCTACATTAGCTATACACCACAAAACAATCCGTTTCTGCAACAGTTCTCCACACTGGTCCGAATCACAAAAGTATAACTTCCTGCAACAGTTCTACACACTAGCTCCACCTCACAAAACAACACCTTTCTGCAACAGTTCTCTACACTAGCTCCACATCATAAAACCATACGTTTCTACACCAGTTCTCCACACTGGCTCCGAATCACCAAACTATACCTCCTGCAAAAGTTCTACACACTAGCACCACCTCACAAAACAATACCTTTCTGCAACAGTTCTCTACACTAGCTCCACATTCCAAAACAATACGTTTCTGCAGCAGTTGTCCACACTGGCTCCGAATCTTCAAAAATAACTTCCTGCAACAGTTCTACACAGTAGCTCCACATCACAAAACAATAACTTCTTGCAACATTTCTACACAGTAGCTCCACATCACAAAACAATACTTTGCTGCAACAGTTTTCCACACTAGCTCCACATCCCAAAACTATAACTTGCTGCAACTGTTCTCCACACTAGCTCCACCTCACAAAACAATACGTTTCTGCAGCAGTTGTCCATACTGGCTCCGAATCACAAAACAGTACCTTCCTGCAACAGTTCTACACAGTAGCTCCACATCACAAAACAATACCTTCCTGCAACATTTCTACACAGTAGCTCCACATCACAAAACTATAACTTCAGGCAACAGTTCTCCACAATAGTTCCACCTCACAAAAAAATACCTTTCTGCAACAGTTCTCTACACTAGCACCACCTTTCAAAACAATGCCTTTCTGCAACAGTTCTCTACACTAGCTCCAAATCACAAAATAATACGTTTCTTCAACGGTTCTCCACACTGGCTCCGAATCACAAAACTATACCTTCCAGCAACAGTTCTTCACACTAGCTACGAACTACAAAACTATACCTTCCTGCAACAGTTCTACACACTAGCTCCACATCACAAAACTATACCTTCCTGCAAACATTCTCCACAGTAGCACCACTACACAAAACACTACTTTCATTCAAACAGTTCTCCACAATAGCTCCACCTCACAAAAAAATACCTTTCTGCAACAGTTCTCTACACTAGCTCCACCTCTCAAAACAATACCTTTCTGCAACAGTTCTACACAGTAGCTCCACATCACAAAACAATACCTTCCTGCAACATTTCTACACAGTAGCTCCGAATCACCAAAGAATACCTTTCTGCAACAGTTCTCCATTCTAGCTCCACCTCACAAAACAATACCTTTCTGCAGCAGTTCTCTACACTAGATCCACATCACAAAATAATACCTTCCTGCAACAGTTCTGCACACTGGCTCCGAATCACAAAAGTATACCTTCCTGCAACAGTTCTCCACACTAGCTCCACATCACAAAATAATACGTTTTTGCAACAGTTCCCCACACTGGCTCCGAATCACAAAAATATACCTAATTGCAACAGTTCCCCACACTAGCTCCACATCACAAAAGTATACCTTCCTGCAAAAGTTCTCCATACTAGCTCCACCTCACAAAATAATACCTTTCTGCAACAGTTCTCTACACTAGCTCCACATCACAAATTAATACCTTTCTACAAAAGTTCTGCACACTGGCTCCGAATCACAAAACTCTACCTTCCTGCAGCAGTTCTACACACTAGCTCCACATCACAAAACAATATCTTCCTGCAACATTTCTACGCAGTATCTCCACATCACAAAACAATACTAATCTAAACTGTTCTCCACACTGGCTATGCATCACAAAATAATACCTTCCTGCATCAGTTTCCCACACTGACCCTGAATCACAAATCTATACCTTCCAGCAACAGTTCTTCACACTAGCTCCGAATCACAAAACAATACTTTCCTGCAACGTTTCTACACACTAGCTCCAAATCACAAAACTATACATTCCTGCAACAGTTCTCCACACTAGCTCCACCTCACAAAACAATACCTTTCTGCAACAATTCTCTACACTAGATCCACATCACAAAATAATACGTTTTTGCAACAGTTCTCCACACTGGCTCCGAAAGACAAAACTATACCTTCCTGCAACCGTTCTTGACACAAGCTCCAAATCAGAAAACTATAGCTTCCTGCAATAGTTCTCCACACTAGCTCCACCTCACAAAATAATACGTTTTTGCAACAATTCCCCACAATGACTCCGAATCACAAAACTATACCTTCCAGCTACAGTTCTCCACACTAGCACCACCTCACAAAATAATACGTTTTTGCAACAGTTCCCCATACTGGCTCCGAATCACAAAACTATACCTTCCAGCTACAGTTCTCCACACTAGCTCCAAATCACAAAACAATACATTTCTGCAACAGTTCTCCGCACTGCCTCTGAATCACAAAACTATACCTTCCAGCAACAGTTCTTCACACTAGCTCCGAATCACAAAACTATATCTTCCTGCAACAGTCCTACATACTAGCTCCACATCACAAAACTATACCTTCCTGCAACCGTTCTCCAAAGTAGCTCCACTTCACAAAATACTACCTTCATGCAAACAGTTCTCCACAATAGCTCCACCTCACAAAAAAATACCTTTCTGCAACAGTTCTCTACATTAGCTCCACACCACAAAACAATACGTTTCTGCAACATTTCTCCACACTGCCTACGAATTACAAAAGGATAACTTCCTGCAACACTTCTACACACTAGCTCCACCTCACAAAACAACACCTTTCTGCAACAGTTCTCTACACTAGATCCACATCACAAAACAATATGTTTCTGCAACAGTTCTCCTACTGGCTCCGAATCACCATACTATACCTTCCTGCAACAGTTTTACACACTAGCTCCACCTCACAAAACAATACCTTTCTGCAAAAGTTCTCTACACTTGCTCCACATCACAAAACAATACGTTTCTGCAGCAGTTGTCCACACTGGCTACGAATCACCAAACGATACCTTCCTGCAACAGTTCTACACAGTAGGTCCACATCACAAAACAATACCTTCCTGCAACATTTCTACACAGTAGCTCCACATCACAAAACATTTCCTATCTAAACTGTTCTCCACACTGGCTACGCATCAAAAAATAATACCTTCCTGCAACAGTTTTGCACACTGGCTCCGAATTACAAAACTATATCTTTAGGCAACAGTTATTCATAGTAGCTCCGAATCACAACAATACTTTCCTGCAACACTTCTCCACACTAGCTCCAAGTCACAAAACAATACTTTCCTGCAACATTTCTACATACTAGCTCCACATCACAAAACTATAACTTCCTGCAACTGTTCTCTACACTAACTCCACCTCACAAAACGATACGTTTCTGCAACCGTGCCCCACACTGGCTCCGAATCACAAAACAATACCTTCATGCAACAGTTCTACACACTGGGTCCAAATCACAAGACTATACCTAATTGCAACAGTTCCCCACACTAGCTCCTCATCACAAAACTATTCCTCCCTGCAACAGTTCTCCACACTAGCTCTAAATCACAAAACAAAATTTTCCTGCAACGTTTCTACACACTAGCTCCACATCACAAAACTATAACTTCCTGCAACAGTTCTCCACACTAGCTCCACCTCACAAAACAATATGTTTTTACAACAGTTCCCAACTATGGCTCCGAATCACAAAACAACACTTTCTTGCAACATTTCTACACACTAGCTCCACATCAAAAAACTACACTTTCCTGCAACAGTTCTCTACACTAGCTCCACCTCACAAAACAATACCTTTCTGCAACATTTCTACACAGTAGCTCCACATCACAAAATATACCTTTCTGCAACTGTTCTCCACACTAGCTCCACATCATAAAACTATACCTTCCTGCAACAGTTCTCCACACTA